>CM038218.1:57153160-57158160 GCA_021442155.1 Cymbidium sinense | reverse complement strand
CAAGATGTAGAATCTATGTTGAATCATCACTTAGCGGGGTTACTAGGACTTGGGTCTCTTTCTTGGGCGGGACACCAAATCCACGTATCTTTACCAATTAACCAATTTCTTGACGCTGGAGTTGATCCTAAAGAAATACCACTTCCTCATGAATTTATCTTGAATCGGGATCTTTTGGCTCAACTTTATCCAAGTTTTGCCGAGGGAGCAACGCCCTTTTTCACCTTGAATTGGGCAAAATATGCGGAATTTCTGAGTTTTCGTGGAGGATTAGATCCAATAACAGGGGGTCTTTGGTTGAGTGATATTGCACACCATCATTTAGCTATTGCGATTCTGTTCCTGATCGCAGGTCATATGTATAGGACTAACTGGGCCATTGGTCATGGTCTGAAAGACATTTTAGAGGCTCATAAAGGTCCATTTACGGGCCAGGGCCATAAAGGTCTCTATGAAATCCTAACAACGTCATGGCATGCTCAATTATCTCTGAATCTATGTATGTTAGGTTCTTTAACCATTGTTGTAGCTCACCATATGTATTCCATGCCCCCTATCCATACCTAGCTATTGACTATGGTACACAACTTTCGTTGTTCACACATCACATGTGGATCAGAGATTTCTTATAGTTGGCGCTGCTGCACATGCAGCCATATTTATGGTAAGAGACTACAATCCAACTACTCGATACAACGATCTATTAGATCGTGTCCTTAGGTGATGCAATCATATCACATTTGAACTGGGCATGCATATTTCTAGGGTTTCACAGTTTTGGCTTGTATATTCATAATGATACTATGAGCGCTTTAGGGCATCCCCAAGATATGTTTTCAGATACCGCTATACAATTACAACCCATCTTTGCTCAATGGGTACAAAACACCCATACTTTAGCACCTAGCGTAACAGCTCCTGGTGCAACAACAAGTACCAGCTTAACTTGGGGAGGTGGTGAGTTAGTAGCAGTGGGCGGCAAAGTTGCTTTGTTACCTATCCCATTAGGAACTGCAGATTTTTTGGTTCATCACATTCATGCATTTACAATTCACGTGACTGTATTGATCCTACTGAAAGGTGTTCTATTTGCTCGCAGTTCCGTTTGATACCTGATAAAGCAAATCTTGGTTTTCGTTTCCCTTGTGATGGGCCTGGTAGGGGGGGAACATGTCAAGTATCCGCTTGGGATCATGTATTCTTAGGTCTATTCTGGATGTACAATGCAATTTCGGTAGTAATTTTCCATTTGGTTGGAAAATGCAGTCGGATGTTTGGGGTACTATAAGTGATCAAGGAGTAGTCACTCATATCACAGGAGGGAACTTTGCACAGAGTTCCATTACTATTAATGGATGGCTCCGGGATTTCTTATGGGCACAGGCATCTCAAGTAATTCAGTCTTATGGTTCTTCATTATCTGCATATGGTCTTTTTTTCTTAGGTGCTCATTTTGTCTGGGCTTTCAGTTTAATGTTTCTATTCAGTGGCCGTGGTTATTGGCAAGAACTCATTGAATCCATCGTTTGGGCTCATAACAAATTAAAAGTTGCTCCTGCTACCCAGCCTAGAGCCTTGAGTATTGTACAAGGACGTGCTGTAGGAGTAACCCATTACCTTCTGGGTGGAATTGCCACAACATGGGCATTCTTCTTAGCAAGAATTATTGCAGTAGGATAATGGCTAGGAGGATTTGAAAGGCATTATGACATTAAGATTCCCAAGGTTTAGCCAAGGCTTAGCTCAGGACCCCACTACTCGTCGTATTTGGTTTGGTATTGCTACCGCACATGACTTTGAGAGTCATGATGATATTACTGAAGAACGTCTTTATCAGAACATTTTTGCTTCGCACTTTGGACAGTTAGCAATAATCTTTCTGTGGACGTCCGGAAATCTGTTTCATGTAGCTTGGCAAGGAAATTTTGAGTCATGGATACAGGACCCTTTACATGTAAGACCTATTGCTCATGCAATTTGGGATCCTCATTTTGGTCAACCTGCTGTAGAAGCCTTTACTAGAGGAGGTGCTATCGGTCCAGTGAATATCGCTTATTCTGGTGTTTATCAGTGGTGGTATACAATCGGATTACGCACCAATGGGGATCTTTATACTGGAGCTCTTTTTCTATTACTTCTTTCTGCTATATCCTTAATAGCGAGTTGGTTACACCTACAACCAAAATGGAAACCAAGCGTTTCTTGGTTCAAAAATGCCGAATCTCGTCTCAATCATCATTTGTCAGGACTTTTTGGAGTAAGTTCCTTGGCTTGGACAGGACATTTAGTTCATGTCGCTATTCCCGAATCGAGGGGAGAGTACGTCAGATGGAATAATTTCTTAGACGTATTGCCGTATCCCCAAGGGTTGGGCCCACTTTTTACGGGTCAATGGAATCTTTATGCTCAAAACCCTGATTCCAGTAGTCATTTATTTGGTACCTCCCAAGGGGCAGGAACTGCCATTCTAACCCTTCTTGGGGGATTCCATCCCCAAACGCAAAGTTTATGGCTAACCGATATTGCTCATCATCATTTAGCTATTGCATTCCTTTTTCTCGTTGCTGGCCATATGTATAGAACTAACTTCTTGGACACAGTATTAAAGATCTTTTAGAAGCACATATTCCTCCGGGGGGTCGATTAGGACGTGGTCATAAGGGTCTTTATGACACAATAAATAATTCGCTTCATTTTCAATTGGGCCTTGCTCTAGCCTCTTTAGGGTTATTACTTCCTTAGTAGCTCAACACATGTACTCTTTACCTGCTTATGCATTCATAGCACAAGACTTTACTACTCAAGCTGCGTTATATACTCATCACCAATACATCGCAGGGTTCATCATGACAGAGCCTTTGCTCATGGGGCTATATTCTTCATTAGGGATTACAATCCAGAACAGAATGAGGATAATGTATTGGCAAGAATGTTATATCATAAAGAAGCTATAATATCTCATTTAAGTTGGGCTAGCCTATTTCTGGGGTTCCATACCTTGGGCCTTTATGTTCATAACGACGTCATGCTTGCTTTTGGTACTCTGGAAAAATAAATATTAATTGAACCTATATTTGCCCAATGGATACAATCTGCTCATGGCAAGACTTCGTATGGGTTCGATGTACTCTTATCTTCAACGAATAGCCCTGCATTCAATGCAGGTCGAAGCATATGGTTACCTGGCTGGTTGAATGCTATTAATGAGAATAGTAATTCACTTTTCTTAACAATAGGTCCGGGAGATTTCTTGGTTCATCATGCTATTGCTCTGGGTTTACATACGACTACATTGATTTTAGTAAAGGTGCTTTAGATGCGCGTGGTTCCAAGTTAATGCCAGATAAAAGGATTTCGGTTATAGTTTTCCTTGCGACGGTCCCGGTGGCGTGGATATTTCTGCTTGGGACGCATTTTATTTGGCAGTTTTCTGGATGCTAAATACCATTGGATGGGTTACTTTTTATTGGCATTGGAAACACATCACATTATGGCAGGGTAACGTTTCACAATTTAATGAATCCTCCACTTATTTGATGGGATGGTTAAGAGATTATCTATGGTTAAACTCTTCACAACTTATCAATGGATATAACCCTTTGGTATGAATAGTTTATCGGTCTGGGCGTGGATGTTCTTATTTGGACATCTTGTTTGGATTTATGTTCTTAATTTCTGGCGTGGCTATTGGCAGGAATTGATTGAAACTTTAGCGTGGGCTCATGAACGTACACCTTTGGCTAATTTGATTCGATGGAAAGATAAGCCAGTGGCTCTTTCCATTGTGCAAGCAAGATTGGTTGGATTAGCCCACTTTTCCGTAGGTTATATATTTACTTACGCAGCTTTCTTGATTGCCTCCACATCAGGAAAATTTGGTTAATTTAGTGAATTCTTGTTTTTTGTACCCTATCCTCCAAAAAACAAAATCTCATTTCTTTTGATGAAGAGGTATGTATGTACCTTTTTCTATTTTTCCATCTAGGATCCGAATCGTATCATTGATAAAAATAGGAACTGAACATTATGGCAAGAAAAGTTTGATTCAAAGGGAGAAGAAACGCCAGAAATTGGAACAGAAATATTATTGGATTCGTCGATCCTTAAAAAGAAATAAGCAAAGTTCCCTCGTTGAGGGAACAATGGAAAATTCATGGAAAATTGCAATCCCCACCACGTAATAGTGCCTATACGTCTTCATCGACGTTGTTTTTTAACCGGAAGACCTAGAGCGAACTATCGAGACTTTGGACTATCTGGACACATACTTTGAGAAATGTTTCATGCATGTTTGTTACCTGGCGCAACAAGATCAAGTTGGTAAGGATAAAATCTTGTTTCTTATTTGGATAGATCTCTATGATCTATAGAATAGAAAGAATAGAAGGGGCCCCTTTACCATTTTGTATAAATAGACTATTCTATTTGTATAGATATGGTAGAGAGGGCATATCCAATCTTTCTTCGTCCATCAGTCCCCAGTTGTTCAACGCGGGTAGAGCAGTTTGGTAGCTCGCAAGGCTCATAACCTTGAGGTCACGGGTTCAAATCCTGTCTGCAACATTTTTGCTAAATCCTTTTATTTTGTATTTGTAGTAATTAATTACTATTAATTAATTTTTTTTATTGGGAGGAAAAAAGGTGAAGCGGAAGATAGAACTACTATAATTCACTACTATGTGTACTAGTATACATAGTAGTCAACTATAACGGAATCTTTTATAGTACATTAGTTCATCATGGGTGGATAGCGGGAATCGAACCCATATCTTCTCCTTGGCAAAGAGAAATTTTACCATTCGACCATATCCGCATTTTCTTTGTTCCTGATACGTACGCATATGTCCACACATATATGACATATATGATATATCATATATGCGTCTGGATCATATTTGTGCAGCAGTATAGTAAGTAAATTAAGATTCCAATTAAGATCAGATTAATTATCATATCTTAATTATATATTCAATTCATAACAATGAAATTTCATTTTGTTC
>CM038218.1:56943160-57145660 GCA_021442155.1 Cymbidium sinense | reverse complement strand
ACTTAGATATAGATATCTATTGTCAATTGATCTATATAAGAGAAAGCTTCTTTCTGTATACAATACAACTTTATGTTTTATGTACTAAGAATATGAATGAATATGAAATATTCTACAATACTCAATTGTATAGTGTGGTAGAAAGAGCTATATATAGCTCTTTCTACCACACTATCTCAGATACTTCTGATTCCACATTTCATTTAAGACTTAACTAGAGTTTTAAACCCTTTCATTTCTTCAATCATTGATAAAAATGAATAATTCAAGTTTCATTCAAATTAATCATTTTGGCTGAGTGATAAAAGAGGGTGGGCAAAAAAAGAAAATAGCAGCATACACTTTTTCAATATAGGAATCATTACCTAATGAATTAAATAGTGTCAAGATAAATGAAAGAGTTGGATGGAATTCCAACTAGATCCTTGTCTCAAAGGAAAGGGGGATATGGCGAAATTGTTAGACGCTACAGACTTGATTGGATTGAGCCTTGGTATGGAAACCCAAATTGTAACTTCCAAATTGAGAAACCCTAGAACTAAAAATGGGCAATCCAGCCAAATCTTTGTTTGAGAGAAAAATGATGGAAAATGAGAATAAGAAGGGATAGGTGCAGAGACTCAATGGAAGGCTTTCAATGAAATTGACTACGTTACGTTAGTAGCTAAAATCCTTCTATTGAAATTACAGAAAGGATAACTTTATATACCTAATCGTGCGTATACATATTGACATAGCAACGATTAATCACAACCCAAATCTTAGATTGAATCCTATTCGTATCTCTATATATGAGATATGAAAATAGAAATCTTCTATTTCTTTATATTATATATTTTAAAATATTTAGTATATATATTATATATATTCTATTTCTATTCTAATAGCTAATAGAATTAATAGAATTGATTTGAATTCTATTATTCTAATTATTCTAGAATAGAATAGTAGAACTCTCTTATGAACTTAATGAAATAATATATCCTTTTTTTATTCTTTATTTCTTTCATATTTAGATTACTATTAATATGAGTAATAGTATGAGATAAGGATCTATAGAAACTCTATTTCTATTATTCTATATAATTAGAATAATAGAGATCAAAAATATATGAAAAATGGAAGAGTTATTGTGAATCAATTCTAATTGAAGTTGAAAAAGAATTGAATTGAATATTCAAAATGATTCAGGGTTTGATAGATCTTTAGAAGATTAATTGGACGAGAATAAAGAGAGAGTCCTATTTTACATGTCAATACCGACTACAATGAAATTTATAGTAAGAGGAAAATCCATCAAATTTTTAAATCGTGAGGGTTCAAGTCCCTCTATCCCCAATAAAAATCCCATTTTACTTCCTCACTTTTTATTTATCCTCATCCTCTTTCTTTCTTTTTTTTTTCATCGTGGAACTCGGTTTAAAAAACTGAAATATCTTTCTAATTTCATTTCCTTTCACAAATGGATCCGAATAGAAATCTTCCGATCTTTTTCCAATCCAATCTCATTTGTTTTGTATAATACAATATGAACATATATGTTCAAGGAATCTCGCTTATTGAATTATTCATAGTCCATATTTTTTACACTTACATTTACAAACAAAGAAAGTCTTTTTTTGAAGATCTAAGAAATTCATTGACATAGATATAAGTATTCTAAGATGATGCACGGAAATGGTGGGATAGCTCGGTTGAAGAGAGGACTGAAAATCCTTGTGTCACCGGTTCAAATCGGTTCACGACGTGAATAATGTATCGGATAGATATTCATACCTCATACAAATGAAATTAATTCATTGAGACGGATCGAATAGATATTCTTTACTTTCTTTTTCATTTGTATTTTTTTACTCTCTGTTCATACTTTTCTTATTCCAAAAGTATGTTAAATTTTTCTATCACTGAGGATAACTATGGGTAGCAAGATCACAACAGAGTAAAATGCCAAGCTGCGGTTAGAAGAACTTGAAGGTTTGGAGAGATGCCTACGGGCATGCCAAAACCTCAACTTATACAAAACAAAAATGATTCAAGCTCACAACAATTTGGTCCATCCTAGAGAGTTTCAAGTAGGTGAGCTTATTTTAGGTATAAGAAGATCGATTATTTCCCGTTGAAAGATGTGAGGCAAGTTTGAACCCACTTGGGAAGGCCCTTTTACCATTGAGAAGGCCTACTAAGGAGGATCTTATCACCTTATTAATCATAAGGGAGAGTGCCCAATACTTCCTATCAATGAGCTCTACTTTAAAAAATATTATAAATCATGTTTAAAGTTAATTATCATCAATGAAAATTCTATTTTAAATTCAATCTCTTCCATGTTGAAAGTATTCTTTTTGGGATTCTGCCATAATGTGTTTAGGGTAGGTGTAAGGAACCTGAGTGGTGTCCTATCCTTCATCGACACAACACAAATATAAACTAAACCCAAACATAAAAACAAACACATTTCTTTTATCTTGGGCTACTATGAGTTTAAATAATGCCCCCAACGGCTCTTACTCAATAGCTCCTCTAAGTCTGGCTGACGTGCCACCATGCTACTGTGTCACCCCAGTGGTGTTCTTACTTTGGAGGATGCAAGATTGATATGCTTTCCTTCCTTACTTGGCCACTGTACACTGATGAGGGCCTTGTTAGTTTGGTAGGCCTTACAACATGGCCAATAAGCTACCTCATGTCGGCTTTGTTTAAGAGGATGTGAGTCTATTATGCTTTCTTCTTAGATTAGCCTTCGTGCACTGATTGGGTCAAGTATATTTGAGGTTTAGGATAAGTCCCCTAGTGGCTCCACTCCTGACTGCTTCAATTCTCGGTCCAATCCTTGCTTGGAGCTCCCTGCTTAGTAGTCGCTCTAGGTCAGATAGCATTTATCCTACTGAAGACAAAATATCCCGATGATCAGTTTTGCTTGAAAGTTTTAAGCCTACATGATTTCTTTCTAGATTGCTCGTTGCACACCATCGGGCACCTTAGGTTGGTTGGTTCTCACTATACTGATGGATACACCACTCATCTTCAGATACACCTTAGGTTCTCATACCTTGGGATAGACCACTCATGGCATGTAAGTGCACGCTTTCTCCTTGAATTGGCCACCGCCACCTATAGGCTTTCTTTTCGTGGCTCTGATAATACCCTAGTAGCACCTCCCCTTTGGGCACTATATTTGGATCGCTTCCTTTGTGACCCCATTTAGAGACTACTCGGGTTACTATTGGATTGGACAGTTCCCCTTTCCTAGTAACCACTCCTGTGGTTGGATAATCCGTCCTGTGGATGTGCAGATATTCCCTTGGTCCAGTAAATTTGAGATATCTCAAGGCCGACATAACCCCTTCTTATTTTGGTCCCTCGTACACCAATCGGGTCTACACAAACATATAAATAAAATATATTTTCACTCGTGGATTAGGAGGACACCCCTAGTGGTTCCTTTTCCTAAGCAGGTAGCATATCTTTAAGGCAGTGTTAGCAAAACTCCTTTTAAGAATCTCCTAAATACTCTTGAGTTGATATAAGTTCCCTGTGACATTCTCTAAGTAGTCACCCCTAAGTCAGGTTCAATATGTTGTGCTACCAACAAGTCCCCCCAGCGGTTGTTCCCTGCTTTAGAAGATGTAAGTCTGCTATGCCTTCTTCCTAGTAGAGTGATTGCACATCAAAAGGAAACCCCTTAGGTTGCTTGTAAATCTAAGATAGGACAAGTCTGATATAGCCCCTTCTCAGTGGGTCCATCACACACCGACATGGTCTATAAATTAATCTATAAAATTTGATCGAGCTCACATCCCCAATGAATATTCCCTAAATTTAAAATCAAATTAAACCAAACAAACCATATCAAATCACATGAAATTAAGATAAAATTAATCCTAGCTACTTTTTAGTTGACATAAGTACCAAGCTGCATTCACTCAGTAATCGCCCTAGGTCAGGTTAAATTTTTTGTGCATTCAATAGGTCACCTAGTGGTTGTTCCTCACTTTGAAAGATGTAAGTATGCTACGCCTACTTCATAGTACAACCATTGCATACTTAAAGGCAACCCCTTAGGTTGGGTATCTCTACCCGTGGGTATCCTTTTTTATTTATAAACCAGGTAGGTCAAGGCTGATATAGCCCCTTCTTGGTGGGTTCATCACACACCGATAGGGTCCATACATTAACTCAGATTAAATTAAACCCATTCTAATTTTCCTAGTGGAGTTAAATCATACCCTTTTCCCTAGGGATCCCTTAATCATATATAAACAAGTCAAGCAAGCTCAAATTCAAAACCAACCTCCCCAGTGGAGCCATATTAAACTAACTCCCCAGTAGAGTCTAAATCAAAGAAATCTAAATAAACTCTTTTCCCTAGTGGTTACATCCCCAAATAAATCTATTAAATCAAACTCTAATCTAAATCCCCATTGGATTGCCCAAACCCACTTCCCCAGTGGAAGGTTCATAAACTCGATGCCTAGTGGATTCAACCCCATATCTATAACAAATATGCCTCCACATCAATTAAAAATAAATAAATTAAAGTTGATTCGATCTTAATCCATGGTGGATTATAAATTCTTATCCCCAGTGGATCTTCTTCCCATAAATCATATAATCAAATCAAATTCAACCATATCACCAACATATTTTCTTCTTCTATGCCCTCAACATAGACCCCACGCATGTTCTATTCAATATATGTGTGATCCCCTAGAAGATCTCCCTCCTCATCCTTGACATGGAATTCTCATCAAATCTTATTTCTTCTCTTATGCACACCTCTGATACTTCAACCAAAAGCCTAATAATGTGTTTGTTCAAATTACATCATCTTAACATTGTAATTAACATTTTATGATTTGTGAGGGTGCAAGCTCAAACTAACTATACAATATCATGCTAAACATATTATAGTGTGAATTAACACACTATACTAGATTATAATATATGATTTTATATTATAATTTGCTATAATACAATATATTGTCTAACATTACACCTCATTACAATAGATTAAAAGGAACAAATAACAAAAAAATTTCAAAATATGAATAATGTTCATTACGAATGTAAAATTGTTATTTTTCTATTAGAAATGGTACAAAATAGCATACTTTTGGTGTCGCTTCTTGGTGTGAGCCATGAATTTAGCCAAATTATTCTATCTCAACCTTCAAATTAACAATTTTGTGAGTTTTGACCCAATATATTATAACAAAAGTAAAACATACAAAAATGTACAATAACATTTAGTAACACACCACCACATTCATATATATGTGAACTTATATTGCTATGTACATTATATTTTAATATGCTTTCATTAAATATATTATCTTACATTACACGTTAAAATGAATCACTTTAAGCAAAAAAATTATAAAATTTGGTTGAAAAAAGAACATTTATTTTGGGTGCAATATTCCATTCATTTGATTTAATGACACACCATAGCACACCAATGATGTTCCTTAAAGCTTACCTTAAATTTGGCCAAATCCCACCATCTCAGCCTATAAATTAGTATTTTTATGAATTATACCAGTACAAACTCTACTACATCATACTATAACAAACTAAAATATGCTAAAAATAACTAGTAATACACAATAGTATGCTATAATGCATGATGCTACACTATGTTATGTCATCCTATATTATAATACACTATAACATATTATATTATATTATATTTCATATCACATCACAAAGGATTGCTTAAGATAAAAAAATATAATATTAGTCTGAACAATAAAAAAACTATATATTTTAGTAGTATCACTTACATATTTTAAATTAAAATAATATATTATGATGCCATGCTCTACCTATTATGAATTTAGCCAAATTCCACCATTTTAAACTATAAATCAACATTTTATAAATAATGCTAGTCTAGGCTCGATTGCATGATTATAAAATACTGAAAGTATTTAAAATGTGCAGAACAACATATTATGATGTAAGATGTTATACTATGCTACAACATATAATATTTATTTTGAACATAAATTCTTACTTTTTAGACTATAAGTGGTGTAGCACACCTTTGGTACTACAACCTAATTCCCACTTCAAATTTAATTAATTTCATCTTCTGATTTATTAAATCAATATTTTTATGATTTATATTAATATAGACTATATGGCATAATACCATAATATGCAAAAACATTTCAAAACATCTTATAACATCCAAAAACACATCGCTACATGCTCAAATATATGATGCTGCATTATACTATAATATATGGTATTATAGTATGATTTTGGGTTAGGGTTTAGGGTATTCAACTCTCTAATAGTCAAGGGAAAGTCTCTTGAAGACATTTTCTTTAGCTACCATAACTATGTTAAGATTAGGTCATTCTTTAGATCTTCTCCTAATGACATCTTTATTCAAGGTTTAGGGTTTAGGATTTAAGGTTAGGGTTTAGGGTTAGTTTTGGGTTTAGGGTTTAGGGTTAGTCTATGGTTTAAGGTTTAGGGTTTGGGGTTTAGAGTTTAGGGTTTAGGGTTTAGGGTTGTTGGTTTTAGGGTTTATTATTTATGGTTTTAGGGTTTAGGGTTTAAGGTTCAGGGTTTTATGATTTAGGGTTTAAGGTTTAGGTTTAGGGTTTAGGGTTTAGGGTTTAGGGTTTAGAGTTTAGGGTTTAAAGTTTAGTTTTTAGGGTTTATGGTTTAGGGTTTAGGGTTTAGTGTTTAGGATTTAGGATTTTTATGGTTTAGGACTTAGGGTTTAGGGTTTAAGGTTTTTTTTAATAGTGAATAAGTTCAGATTCAACATTTCTTCTTTTCTATTTGATCAACCAAGTAGCACCCCAAGTTTTCTAAGACACAAGTGATGACATAGATAAAAATGAGCACCCATAGAGCAAATCAAAAATCCTAAATAAGTAGAACCATCTCTATTATATAGACACAGTTCCATAAGCAGTAGATCGGATCGATCGTTCTTCATTTTCTCCAATTCCAATCAAAACCACCCCCGCCTCTTGAGTAGCAGGATCCACCATCATATCCCTGATCTCTCCCCCCGCCACCACCACAACTATAACATAGATCGATCCTCCCGCCACCATAACCACCACAACTCCAACCACCACCTCCATATCCACCAACACCTCCAGATCCCCTACCACCACTGTAATAATAGCTGCCTCCACCTTCGCCTCCACCGCCAAATCTAGACTGATCCTGGTTGACGCTAATGTTCCTACCGTCAAAGTTTGACCATTATTAGGGTTTAAATTTATTTTTTTCATTTATTTAGTTGCTTTAGGTTTAGGTTTATGGTTTGGGGTTCAGGGTTAGGGTTTAGTGTTTAGGGTTTAAGGTTTATGGTTTAGGGTTTTAGGGTTTATGCTTTTAAGGTATAGGATTTATGGTTAAGGTTTGGGTTTTAGGGTTCTAGGGTTTAGGGTTTTTTAGGGTTTAGGGTTTAGAGTTTAGGGTTGTAGGTTTAGGTCTTAGGGTTAGTTTTATTGTTTAGGGTTTAGGGTTTAGGGTTTAGGGTTTATGATTTAGGGTTTATCTTTTAAGGTTTAAAGTTTAGGATTTAGTTTTTTTTTAAAAAGAATTAAGTAAACCAGTAGGTTTAGGTTTATTTAGTGTATTTAGATTATTTTTATTTATTTTATTTTATTTATTTAGGTTTATTTTTTATTTTAATTTAGTTTAGTTTATTTATTTTAGGTTTATTTATTTTAATTTATGTTTTTTACTTTAGTTTATTTTTTAGGATCATGTTTATGTTTATGCATATTTTTTAGTTTAGTTGTATTTTTATTTTATTTTTTAGGTATATGGTTTATTTTTTATTTTTAAGTTTAGGTTTAGGTTTTAATTTTTTTTATTTTTATATTTTATTTTTAGTTTATTTTATTTTATTTTATATTTATTTTTTTAGGTTTAGGTATAGGTTTAGGTTTAGGTATATTTATATTTTAGGTTTTATTTTAGGTTTTATTTTTATTTAGGTTTAGATTTTAGTTTATTTTTATTTTATTTAGTTTAGGATTTTTAGTTTATTTGAGGTTTAGGTTTAGGTTTTATTTATTTTTCTTTAGTTTAGGTTTAGGTTAATTTTATTTTGTTTACTTAGGTTTAAATTTTATTTAGTTTAGGGTTTAGGTTTTATTTTTAATTTATATTTAGATTTATTTTTTTGGCTTAGTGTTTTTTTAGTTTTTATTTTATTTTAATTTAGGTTTATTTTAATTTTATTTTTTGTTTAATTTTTATTTTATATAAGCTTTTTATTTTTAGGTTTATTTTATTTTTTAGTTTAGTTTAGGTATTTATTTATTTTATTTTAGTTTAGTTTTTATTTTTTATTTTTTATTTTTATGTTTAGGTATAGGTTTAGGTTTAGGTTTTGGTTCAACTTTAGGTTTTTATTTTATTTTATTTTTTATTTTATTTTAGTTTTAGCTTATTTATTTATTTTATTTTTAGGTTTTATTTTGTTTAGGTTTAGGCTTTTAGGTTTTTAGGATTTTAGGGTTTAGTGTTTAGTGTTTAGGATTTGGGGTTTAGGATTTAGGGTTTAGCATTATAGGTTTTAGGGTTTAGGCTTTAGGGTTGTATGTTTTAGGGTTTTGGGTTTAGGGTTCTAAGCTTTAGGGTTTAAGGATTATGGTTATAGGGTTCAGGGTTTAAGTTTAGGGTTGTAAGTTTAGGGTTGGGTGGTTTAGGGTAGGTTTTTTTCTAATTAAGTAAAATAGTAGGTTTAGGTTTATTTAGTTTATTTAGTTTTTATTTATTTATTATAGTTTAATTTATTTTTTATTTTTTTATGTTTATTTGTATTTTTATTTAGTTCAATTTTATTATTTAATGTTTATTCATTTTAGTTTAGGTTTTTTTATTTTAGTTAATTTTCTAGGTTTAGGTTTAATTTTATTTTAAAGTTTAGTATTTTTTATTTTATTTTTAAGCAGGTTCTATTTTTTTATTTTAAGTTTAGATTTAGGTTTTATTTGATTTTTTTAGGTTTAGGTTCTAGGTTTTTATTTTAGGTTTATTTTTAGGTTTTATTTTTTATTTAGGTTTAGGTTTATTCTCAGTAAATTTTATTTGATTTAGTGTTTAGGTTTAGTTTTATTTAGGTTTTGGTTTAAGTTTTATTTATTTTAATTTCATTTTAGTTTATTTTAGTTTAGGTTTAGGTTTATTTTATTTTTTATTTTAAGTGTAGGTTTTTTTAAATTTAGGGTTTAGGTTTTATTTTTTATTTATTTTAAGGTTTTATTTTAAGGATTATTTTTTGAGGTTTTGATTTATATTTAGTTTTTATTTTATTTATTTTAAGTTTCTTTTATTTTTATTTTAAGTTTAGTTTTTGTTTTATTTAGGTTTTTTGTTTTTTTACTTTAGTTTAAGTTTTTATTTATTTTATTTTTGATTAGTTTTTAGTTTATTTTATTTTATTTAGGTTTAAGTTTAGGTTTTTATTTTATTTTATTTATTTTATTTTATTTTGTTTTAGGTTTTTATATTTATTTCATTTTCAGGTTTATGTTCTTAGCTTTTTAGGGTTTAGGGTTTAGGGTTTATGGTTTAGGGTTAGTTGAGGGTTTAGGGTTTAGGGTTTAGGGTTTTGGGTTTGCAGTTTAGTGTTTAGGGTTTAGGGTTTATGTTTAGGGTTTACGATTTAGGGTTTTAAGGTTGAGGGATTAGGGTTTAGGGTTTAGAGTTTAGGGTTTTTAGGGTTTAGGGTTTGGGGTTTAGGGTTCAGGTTTTATTTTAGGGTTTAGGGTTTTTGGTTTTTTTTTAACTGATAACAAATTGATATTCAATATTTCTTCTTTTTTATTTCCAAACCAAGTAACACACCTAGTTTTCTAAGACACAAGTGATGACATAGATAAAAAATGAGAACGCATAGAGCAAATCAAAAACCCTAGATAACTAGAACCATCTCTACTATAAAGACATGATTCCATAGGTAGCAGATTGGATCGGCCATTCTTTAGTTTCTATAGTTCCCATCAAAATAACTCTGACCTCTTGAATAGCAGGATCCACCATCATATCCCTGATCTTTCCCTCCGCCACCACCACTGCTATAACCTCCATCGCTCCTCCCACCTCCATAACCACCATCGCTCTGACCACCACCTCCATATATAACAGCACCTCTAGATCCCCCATCACCACTGCGATAGCCACAACCTTTGCCTTCGCCTCCACAACTAGATCTAGACTGAGCCTGGTTGACGATGATGTTCTTGCCATCAAGGTTCTGCCCATTCTTTATGTTTAGGTTTATATTTAGGTTTATTAGGTTTAGATTTATTTTTTAATTTATTTAGTTACTTTAGGTTTAGGTTTAGATTTGGCATTTAGGGTTTGGGGTTTAGGGTTAGGGTTTATGATTTCAAGTTTAGGTATAGGGTATAGCATTTAGGGTTTAGGGTTTTAGGGTTTATGCTTTTAGGGTTTAGGGTTTAGGGTTTAGGGTTTAGGATTAGGGTTTATGGTATAGGGTTTAGGGTTTGGGGTTTATGGTTTAGGATTTAGGGTTTAGGGTTTAAGTTTTATCTATAGGGTTTAAGTTTTAGTTTAGGGTTTAGTGTTTTTGGTTTTTTCTTTTAGTAGAGAATAAATTCAGATTCAACATTTCTTCTTTTCAATTTCATCAACCAAGTAACACACCAAGTTTTCTAAGCCACAAGCGATGACATAAATAAAGAAAATGAGGATGCATAGAGCAAATCAAAAACCCTAGATAACTAGAGTCATCTCTACTATAAAGACACAATTCCATAAGTAGCAGATCAGATTGGCCATTCTTCAATTTCTCAGTTCCCATCAGAACCACCCTGACCACTCAAGTAGCGGGATCAACCATCATGCCCCTGATCTCTCCCTCAGCCGCCACCACAACTATAACCCCTATCACTCCTCCCGCCTCCATAACCACCACTACTCCGACCACCACCTCCATTTCCACTAGCACCTCCAGATCCCCCATCACCACTATGATAAACTTTGCCTTCGCCTTTGCCTCGACCACCAGATCTAGACTGAGCCTAATTGATGGTGATGTTTCTACCGTCAAGGTTCAGCCTATTCTTAGGGTTTAGGTTTAGGTTTAGGTTTACTAGATTTTAGGGTTTAGGTTTACTTTTTAATTTATTTAGTTACTTTAGGTTTAGGTTTTAGGGTTTAGGGTTCAGGGTTTAGGCTTAGAGTTTAGGGTTTAGAGTTTAGGGTTTAGGGTTTAGGGTTTAGGGTTTAGGGTTTAGGGTATATGCTTTTAGGGTTTAGGTTTAGGATTAGGGTTTAGGGTTTAGGGTTTAGGGTTTTTTGGGTTTAGGGTTTAGGGTTTAGGGTTTGGTGTTTAGGGTTTAAGATTTAGTGTTAGCTTTAGGTTTTACGATTTAGGGTTTAGGATTTAGGGTTTAAGGTTTTTTTAAAAAATTAAGTAAACATGTAGGTTTAGGTTTATTTTTTATTTATTTTAGTTTATTTTATTTTTCATTTTGATTTAGATTTATTTTTTATTTTTGTTTTGCTTAGTATATTTATTTTTGGTTTATTTATTTTAGTTTGGGTTTTTTATTTTAGTTTTTTTTATGTTTTGGTTTTGGTTTTATTTATTTTAGCTTAGTTTATTTTTGTTTAGGTTTAGATTTATTTTATTTTGTTTATTTTATTTTTATTTTAGGTTTACATTTTTTTAGTTTAGGGTTTAGGTTTTCTTTTTTATTGATATTTTAGGTTTTATTTTTAGGTTTATTTTTTAGGTTTATTTTTTTATTTAATTTGTATTTTATTTTATATCAAGTTTATTTTATTTTTATTTTACATTTAGTATTTATTTTATTAAGGTTATTTATTGTTAGTTTTATTTTATTTTTTAGTTTAGTTTAGGTTTTTCTTTATTTTATTTTAGTTTTTTTATTTTTTTTCTTTTATTCTATTTTTAGGTTTAGGTTTAGGTTTTAGTTTAGGTCTTTATTTTATTTATTTTTATTTAGGTTTAGTTTTTATTTATTTATTTTATTTTTAGGTTTTATTTAGTTTAGGTTTAGGTATTTTGGTTTTTATGGTTTAAAGTTTAGGGTTTAGGGTCTTAGGGTTTAGGGCTTCAGAGTTTAGGGTTTAGAGTTAGGGTTTATGGTTTAAGGTTCACTGATTAGGCTTTAAGGTTTAGGTTTTTAAGGTTTAGGGTTAGCTTAGGATCTAGGGTTTAGGTTTGGCTTTAGGATTTTTAGGATTTAGAGTTTACGATTTAGGGTTTTTTGATTACGGTTAAGGTTTAGGGTTTAGGGTTTAAGGTTTAGGTTTTAAGGTTTAAAGTTTAGGGTTAGTTTAGGGTTTAGAATATTTTAGTGTTGTAAGTTTAGGGTTTAGGATTTCGGGTTAGTTTTAGGATATAGCGTTTAGGGTTTAGGGTTTAGAGTTTAGGGTTTAGGGAATTTTTTTAAAAAATAATTAAGTAAACCGATAGGTTTAGGTTAATTTATTTTATTAATTATTTATTTTAGGTTTATTTATTTTATTTATTATTTTTATTTTAGTTTATTTTTAGGATCGGGTTTAGGTTTATGTTTATTTTTTATTGATTTTATTTTTATTTTATCTTTTAGGTTTAGATATTATTTTCTAATTTTAGATTTAGGTTTAGGTTTTTATTTTATTTTTTTTAGTTTAGATTTTTGGTTTTTATTATAGGTTTTATTTTTTAGTTTAGATTTAGGTTTATTTTTAGGTTATTTTATGTTATTTAGTTTAGGGTTTAGGTTTATGTTTAATTTGTTTTAGTTTAGTTTATTTTAGCTTAGGTTTAGGTTTATTTTATTTTGTTTATTTTAGGTTTAGGTTTTTTTTTAGTTTAGTGTTTAGGTTTTATTTTTGATTCATTTTGAGGTTTATTTTTTAGGTTTAGGTTTTTATTTAGTTTTTATTTTATTTTATTTTAGGTTTATTTTATTTTTATCTTACCTTTAGTTTTTATTTTATTTATTAATTTAGTTTAGGTTTTTATTTATTTTATTTTAATTTATTTTTATTAGTTTATTTTACTTTATTTTTAGGTTTAGGTTTAGGTTTTAGTTTAGGTTTTATTTTATTTTATTTTTTATTTTGGTTTAGGTTTTATTTATTTTATTTTTAGGTTATATTTAGGTTATGTTTAAGTTTGTAAGTTTTTAGGGTTTATGGTTTAGGGTTTAGGGATTTAGGGTTTAGGGTTTTAGGCTTTAATGTTTAGGGTTAGGGTTTAGGGTTTAGGTTTATGGTTTAGTGTTTAGGTTTTAGGGTTTAGGGTAGGGTTAGCTTAGAGTTTAGGGTTAGTTTAAGGTTTAGGGTTTAAAGTTTTGGGTTTAGGGTTTTTAGGGTTTAGGGTTAGTTTAGGGTTTACAGTTTAGGGTTTTAGGGATTAGGGTTAGTTTAGGATTTACGATTTAATGTTTTAGGGTTTAGGATTTAGTGTTTAGGGTTAGGGTTAGAGTTTAGGGTTTAGAGTTTATGGTTTAGGTTTTTTAGGATTTAGGATTTAGGGTTTTTTTTGAATGGCTAATTGGATCTATATATTTAATTGAATAAATAAAAGTTAAAAGATAGAAAAATATTAGATCATTTTAAGTAACCAACAAGGTTTTGTATTACACACAAAATTGTAGTTCTCAAATATCAGTGATATTCAAACCTCATCAAGGGAGCCTCAAACCATGCTTTGTGTTTCCACTTTCAATCGACTAATCCATCTTCGATTATATCGATCAACTCATAATCGATGAGTAACATAAACATCGCAGTTATGAAGAAGGGACAACGTCCTCAAGCTTCTTACAAGTAAATATGTTAATTGAAATGGCGCTTTGCTTGTCCATGATATACACATTCTTCGCATGATTCGTGCAGATAAGTTAGAATTATTATCAGAAGTTCTCATGCCATTTGGTATTGAGTTAGAACCATCAGTTGAGGAAGGATTTAGCTGAACTGTTATTCTTAAAGGGTTTAGCCTCTAACTTAAAATAGCTTCACGCAATTCATCGGCATTATCTAGAGCCACCACATCCATCTTCACCCGTATATGTAAGGACTTGAGCGCATCTTTCTTGAACTTCGAAGAGATTTGATATTTTGGTCCTAAGTTTATTCATGTCATATTCAATGATCATGAGCTATCGATGGATATGCATTACCCTAAATCAACATTATCTATAGCCACCACATGCCATCTTCACTAGTATATGTAAGGACTTGAACTGCATCTTTACTGAACTTGAAGAGATTTGATAGTTTGGTCCTGAGTTTATTCATGTCATATTCAATGATCATGAGCTATCGATGGATGTACGTACACACTGAATCACTTAAAAGTAACACCATATTTTATCTGAATATATCAGGAGAGGGAGACAATGAGCGTGCTGCTTTAGTTGATGAACGTTAGGCACTAGCGAGTAGGAGGACAAGAAGCTGGACTAGTCTGCGCACATCAATCTGATGCTCAAGGGCCAGGATAAGAATGAAGTTATTTTAGGAAAAAGCACAACACACAGCTAAAAAAGCTGATGAATGCCTAATATGAACGCCAATCTATAGATTTCAATTCTATTGCTTTTCTCTTTGATGGTCATAGGCTTCCTGGTGAACAGATGTCAGACGAGTTGGAAATGAAAGATGGAGATGAAATTGATGTTATGCTTCACCAAACAGGTAGAAGTGTGAATGATAGTAACTCTATAGTAGATGTAATGTTCTTAAAAATGTTTCTTTGATTTTCACGTATTAGTTGTGGTTGTGGCATTGGATAAAGTCTATACATGTGTTTGCTCTTCTTTGAAATAAATGTTTGGCATATTATCTACATGATTATCTAAAAAACTTATTACATTCCAACTTTTTCTTCATTTGACTCATGGATTGTAGGAAAGGAACTCTATTGTCATTTTCTTCTTCATTTTTTTATTGATGGTTAAAAAAAGCCTTATGAGTTTGGAATTGCAGATGATGACCTAACATTGCTTGAATAATATAGAGTGATTATGAAAGTTATGGATGGCGGAGATATATGTGGAACACCTTGAGAGTGCATAACTATAGGTTGAAAAGTAGACTTTTGGTCATTTGGGAGGAAGGTACCCATCCCAATCAGAGGAGAACGCCCTTCTAAAATTTTCTCTAGTATGTATCTTAAGAGGAGCTTAACTGTTAAGTTGGAATTCCTCTTACAGCATAGTGGAGTAGAAATTCTGACAAGGCAACCTGCATAAGAGAACGCACACCTATTTCTCTCTCTTTCTCAAATAAGATATCTAGAAATTTTTTTACAATAACTGGCAATCAAGAATGCATAATAATAATAATAATAATAATAATAATAATAATAATAATAATAATAATAATAATAATAATAATAATAATAATAATAATAATAATAATAATAATAAGATGAAAGACGAAAAAGAAGGATAAGAAAGAAGAAGAAGAAGGAGAAGAAAGAAGAAGAAGAAGAAGAAGAAGAAGAAGAAGAAGAAGAAGAAGAACAAGAACAAGAACAAGAAGAACAAGAACAAGAAGAAGAAGTTACGTCTTGGATTTAGATTTATTTAGCTTTAGATTTTTTTATTTAGGATTTAGGATTTTTTTAGATTTAGATTTATTTAGATTTAGATTTATTTTAGATTTAGATTTATTTTTTTAATTTTTTTAGATATATATTTAAATTTTAGATTTTTTTAGGATTTAGATTTAGATTTAGATTTAGATTTAGATTTTTAGATTTAGATTTAGATTTAGTTATTTAGATTTTTAGATTTAGATTTAGATTTTTTTTTTAGGATTTAGATTTTAGATTTGGATTTAGACTTTTTTAATTTTAGATTTTTTTTTAGATTTAGATTTATTTATTTATTTAGATTTAGATTTATTTTGATTTAGATTTAGATTTAGATTTAGATTTTAGATTTATTTTTTATTTATTTAGATTTAGATTTGGATTTTTTTTAGATTTAGATTTTTTATTTTAGATTTAGATTTATATAGTTTTAAATTTAGATTTATTTAGATTTAGATTTAGAATTTAGGATTTAGGGTTGTAGGTTTAGGATTAGTTTTATATTTTATGATTTATGATTTATGGTTTAGGATTTAATATGAGAGACTATGAGCTCAGCAGCCTACTTTGCCACCTCCTCTTCAACCTCCTCGGCCATCATACTGGCCACCGCAGCCGCCATAGTGACCATTTTCACCACCTCAGCAGCCTACCCAACAACGGTATTCATATCCATCGCTAGGTAGCTACTTTCCACCTACTCTTGCCGATCAATTGAATAAGCCATATTCATTCAAGAGGGAGGTAGTTAGGAAATTCTTTAAGAATCTCTTAAAGAAACTTGACTCTTAGTTACCAGAGCCTAAGAGGTCGGAGTAGGTGGGCAAGAGCGATGATCCTAGCTATTTTTACCATTGCATGTTAGGCCATGTCTTGAGGATTGTATCACTTTTAAGGCCTAGCTTGAGTGCACAAGTTGAGAGCCATATTTATCCCTAAGGAATACTTATTAGAACAACCATCTAGTTCGTTAGAGTAATCCATGGGGATACTTGCATCCACTTAAGACCAAAGAAGGTTAGTATATCTCCCTATCCCAAACCTCTAAGAAGATCATTTCTAAGATCAAAGCTTTCCTTGGAGGTGCTTGAAGTATCTCAAACCTCCAACACCAAGGAAAGTTTGCTAGTTGAAAGGATAACTCAAGGAAGGTGACTAGCATAGCGACTCACCATACTTGCCCGGGATAGCCCAATAGCATAGCCACGTTCTGAGTTCTATACTCCCTCCACCGTTGCATGTACCACCTCTTCTGCTATCTCCTCTTCTACTGGAAGGAGTGTTGTATCTACCGATAAGGAATTAAATCCCATACTTTGCTTACTTTACTTGATTTCGATCATGTTTCTCCACCCAAAAAGAAATTAATTAAGAAAGCTGATCTACTTATATATTGTCTACTTCTGATGCTCTTGATTTTATTTCTATTGAAAGCACTCCGAATCTAAATAAAAAATAATAGCTCTAGTAGTTTGATCCTTACCTTTTTGATTCAGAGTTAGACTATCCTTCTCTCTCTTAAGAAGCTTGGTCAAAGTCAGCTTTGATCGAAGCCTCATCTTCGGTGCGCAGGAAGCTTGGGAGATGATTCATTCTTGCTTGATGAGGCCTAGAGAAGGTGTGTGCAAAGTTAATCTGAGTTTGATGGATAATGGCTCTAACATCTCATCTTGGGTAGCTAGGGCTTTGATGAATGATTTTTGTGTGTGTTTGAGTGGAAATGAGGGGGTGTATTCCCCCTTCATCTTGATCAGATTGTGGGATCGGGTTTGGCTTCTAGTAGATATCCGACCATCTCAAGGAGTCATGGGTGGTAGGGAGGAGGTGAGTTGGCTTGGCTTGGTTAGTTGAAGGTGCGGAGGTGGCTGCCATGGAGGAATCATGGGTGTCCTATTGGTTTCAAATTCTTGAAAGGGGAGGGTGAGGTGATTTCACCTCCCATGGGTCATGGTGACCCAACCTTTCCTTGGCTCAGTTGGGCTGACCTAGGTTCTAGCGACCAATGGGAGAGTAGCAAGTGTCTAAGGAATGGAAATGACCAGTTACATGGGTGATTTAGCTCATGTGATTCCCTTGATCCATGGGTAGAATGATCATTTGGCATTGGATTTGATTTAGGAAGATTGGAAATGAGCCAAAAGTGGCTTAGCCCAAATTTCAAGGCAATTGGAGTTGACTTGGTTAAGTTTAGCTCAATTTGACTCATTTAGGTCAAAATTGGATTAGGTTGGGTCAAGTTTACCAATTAGTCAAATTGGGTCAAACTAAGGGTTGGGACAAGTTCATATGATCATTTGGGATGTTTTGGTTTAATTGGTTTGGTTTATTTTAGCTTAGATTTGATTTTTGGCTCATTTGAATTCATTTGGGTCAAATGGGTTAAGTTGACCAATTTAACCAAATTGGCCGAATTGGGGTTGGGTGTTGGTATGAGTTTAGTTGACCAATTTAAGATGATTGTAGGCTTTGTTTTCAATAAATTTTGATTTGGTTTTGATTTAGGACAACTTGAACCTTTAGGTCAATTTGGGCTAAGTAGGTCAATTGGGTTTAATTGGGTCCAATCATAGCTTTGGTCAAGTTCAACAATCAATTTGGAATGAACTTTTGCCATTAGTTGCAATCAATTTGGTTTATATTTTGATTTGACCCAATTTGATCTTTTAGGTCAATTTAGATCAACTTGGGTCAAGAGGGCCAATTGGGTTTCATTTGACTCAATCGAAGGTTAAGTCATATTCAAATATTGACTTTGATTTTATATGAATCATTGGTTTCAAGGGATTTGGCTTAGGTTGCAATTTAGCTTGTTTGGGTTCATATGGGTTAAGGGGTTGACTTGGTCAAATGACCAAGTTGACTTGGTTTGACCTAATTTATGACAATTGATCAACCTAGGGTGATCAACAATCATGATGGGAGGTTTTTATAGGCTTGGTTCAATCCAATTTGGGTAGAATTAGAACTTGGCTCAAATAAGGCAAATTGGGGGTCAAGTGGACCAAGTTTAGTTTGGATTGATTGAGTTAGTTGATTTGGTTTGTTGATATTTAATTAGTTGGTTCAAATGTTAGATGATTTTTCATATATAGGTTGGTTGAGTTTTATATCATTAAATTTTGAATGAAAATTGTTAAAATTTAAATTTAAATTAAATTTGGTTTTACTTTGGGTATTTGATGATTTATATGATTTAAATTATGTTTATATTGATTGATTGAAAGTATTAAATTTGATTGAATTTAGGATTTTTGGTCCATGGATAGGTCATATGGCTTAGGAAGTTTTGATTTAATTTGATTTAGTTTGATTTAGTTTTTATCATTTGAATGTATATTTTTTTATATTTAGGAATATGATTGAAGATATGATTGATTATGAAAATCAATTGATTTTGGATTAATTTGGATTAAGATTCGGTTAAGTCCATAAGATAGGTCATATGGCTTAGGAAGGGTTTCATGTTTGGATTTGATCATGGGCTTCAATCATTTGGTTTTGGAATTTGGGCTTGGATTTAGATTTGAATTTGATGTTTGAACTGAACTTGAGGTTTGGTTTGAGAAGGTGAACATGGATTGGATTTGGGTTGTAGGGTAGGTGGATTATCCTAATCCCTAAGGCATAACCTAATCCTATGGTTAACCCTTCTAAGTCCTTAGGCTTAGGTTAAGTGTTTAACTAATTGTTAGAAGTGTCTTATGACTAGGGAAGTCTTAGTGTCTAGAAGACTCCTAAGTCTAAGATCGGAAGATTAAATCTGCACTTCAAAAGTTAGGTCAACAGGCTTTAGGCTCCATAGTGTTGCCCTTGGATATAAATGATTGGAAGACCGAAGGCAAGTTTCACATTATAGACTCGGATACATCTTTCAACATTTTGCTTAGGAGACCATGGATACATGAGAATAACATAGTTCCATCCTCTCTACATAAACCTATGAAGTTTGTGAGATGTGGGATTGTCTACTTTGTCAAAGGAGATCACAAGTCATTTACAATACACGAGGTCAGCAAATATGAGGATGTTGCTTGCTACCTCCCTAAAAATCAACAAGTATATTCTCGTAAACTTGGTGAAAGTTTAAAAATAAAAGAAAAAGAAAAATAAAGAGAAAAAGAAAGTGAAAAATAAAAAGAAAAGAAAAGAGAAAATGAAAAGAAAATAAAAGGGAGCAGAAATAGACTCGGAGGAGGAAGTGGAGCCTAACATTAAATTCAACCCATAGTTCATTGCATTCAATCATATGGGTAGGATGACGACCTCCACCGAGGCGAGGGAAGTAGTTCAGGCAATCTCAGGGGTGGAAAACCTCCTTATTTGCCACTTACCAGAAGATATGTCCCAGCTACCAGGAGTATACCTAATATCCATATAGACTTAGAATCTAGTTCATAGGATGAGTCTTATATGATTAGCACACCAGCCAGCTCTTCTCACCAGTAGATTCCCTTGGAGGTGACACTTGAGCTAGACAGGAATGAAGACCGGGCTCCAAAGCAAAGCATAAGTGTATCCATGTCTATATGTGAAACAATTAGGCATGGGTTGGGAAACTTAGCTTTAATTCTACTTTCCTCACAAAAAGCTGAGGGTTTGGTAGTTAAGGAAGCTCCTAAGTCATCCATAGGTGTGAACACTCAAAGGTTCTTTTTGGGAGCATCATCCTCAAGTTAAGAAGTTGTTGTACAACTTGAGGATGATTCATATAAAGATTTAATAGAATTATCTATTGATTGGTACTTTCCTTGTGTTCAAAATTTAGTAAAGAAAGGGTTAATCCCATATACTTGGTCAAAGCATAGGTCAGACTACTTTGAAAGAAAATGGATGAACAAATGCAAAAGCTCTCCATCAAGACCGCAACTATGATTTGGTACAGTGGGTGTAGTTGATGATGATAATTACTCATTAGTCATCACCAATCAT
Source organism: Cymbidium sinense (assembly GCA_021442155.1). NCBI lineage: Eukaryota > Viridiplantae > Streptophyta > Magnoliopsida > Asparagales > Orchidaceae > Cymbidium > Cymbidium sinense. The sequence continues at coordinate 57,125,154 of CM038218.1, read as the reverse complement.
TTGGAATCTGATAGGTTCTTCTCAAATCACATTAACTCATATGAGGAACTGTGCTTAGAAACTTGATGATTCATATGATTTTGAAGTCAAAGATGCACCGCCAAAGTTTGAAGACGAGATCAAGTCAACCATTGATGAGCACAAGAAAATAAACTTAGGAACTGAGGAAGATTCATGCCCAACATACATCAGTTCTTTGTTGAATGAAATTGAAACTAATGACTTAGTTAGGCTATCGACTGAGTTTAATGACCGCTTTGCATGGAGTTATGAAGAGATGCTTGGATTGTCTCCTGACATAGCAGTCCATAAACTAGCAATAGAGCCTCTAACTCTATCAAGCAAGCTTCTAGATGCATGCAATTAGACATAGAACAATAGTTTATTTATGAAGCTAAAGCGATCGATGCTAGCTTCATTCAGGAAGAAAAATACCTTAGATGGTTAACCAGCATCATCCTAGTTTAGAAAAAGAATGGTCAAATTCACATATGCTTAAATTTTAGGGATTTAAATAAGGCATGTCCAAAAGATGAATTTCCTCTACCAATCTTAGAGTTGATGGTGGACATTGCCTCATCTCATGTTGTCTTCAGTTTTATGAATGGCTCATCTAGATATAAATAAATAAATATGGCCCCTGAAGATGAAAGAAACACACTTTTAGAACCCTAAATGGAACCTATTATTATAAGGTCATGCCTTTTTAGCCTTAAAATGTTATGCTATATACCAATGGATATGACTTGAATCTTGATAAACTCATTCATCATCAAGTCTAGTGCTATGTCGATGATCATGGTCAGAGAGAAAGGAAGACCATCTCTTTGACTTGAGTAGTTTTGAACATTTAAGATAATTTAACCTCAAAATGAACCCCTTGAAGTGTGCATTTGGGTAACTTTAGGAAATTCTTTGGGTTTGTTTTCCAACACTCTGATCAAATAGATCTAGAAGATCAAGGAGATATTAGAAATGCCACCCCTAAAATTTTAACTCAACTCAGATCACTCCAAGGGCGGTTGGAGTATCTAAGACACTTTATATCCAACCTATCGAGAAAATGTCAGCCATTTTCAGTACTTGTCAAAAAGGACACTATCTTCAAGTGGGATGATAAGTGTGAGCATGCCTTTGAAGACATCAAATATTACCTGATGATGTCACCAGTTCTAGCAGCCTATCCTGTGCAAGTCACTCATACTTTACACTGCTGTGTTAGACGACTCCCTTGGTGCTATGTTGGCCCAAGCCAATGATGAAAGGAAGGAAAACACACTTTACTACCTCAGCCATTGTCTAATCCTAAATTATCCACCCATTGAAGCATTGCCTAGCTTTAATCTTTGCATCCCAAAAGCTATATCACTACATGCTCCCTCATCAGGTGAACTTAATCTCTAGGATGGTTGGAACGATGGTCAATGATCCTCTTATAGTTTGACATTACCTTTGTACCACTCAGTGAGGTGAAAGGACAAGCGCTAGTGGATTTCTTAGCAGCACACCCACTTCCTGCTGACTCTCTGCTTACTTATGATCTCCCCGATGAACAAATCATAAACTTAGGGGATACTAGCATTCACCATTAGAAGATGTACTTTGACGTAGAGGTTTCCTCTTAAAGAGGAGAAGAACCATAATCTACTATTCCAGGAAAGGTAGGGGTAGAAATCATTCTCTTAACTTCGGACAGCGATGTGATGAGATTCTCATATCATCTATCCAATCCTTGCACAACCAATGAAGTTGAATATGAGGCTTTGATTTCTAGTCTGGAGTTAGCCATTATTCTAAGCATCCATAACATCAACATCTTTGGGGATTCTAGGCTAGTTATCAACCAAATCCTTGGGTCTTATAAGGTTATGAAGCCTAAGCTGTATCACTACCACAAGTACACTATGGAGTTGTTGGCCAAAATCCTAGATGTTACCATTTATAAGATTCCTCAAGGAGACAACACCATAGTGTATGCTTTAGCCAAGCTTGCCAAGGAGTTGGCATGTTCAGAGGATGAGTCCATATCAATAAAGGTCCAAAAATAGACAATTCTTATCCCTTATTAATATTGAACTCATCAAAAAGTACTCTCTTGAAGGGGAGGTTGCCATTACCAAGAAGGATGAGGAGTTAGATTGGAGGCAACCTTTCATGGATTATTTAAAGTAGAGAACACTTTCCTTTACTCTTATGGATGGTGTCTTGTACTGATGGTCTTTCGATCATACGTAATTACATTATTTAGACAAGCACGAAGCTCATAAGATCATGACCGAGGTAAACTTAAGATTATGTGGAGCCAACTAATCTGGTCTGAAGATAAAAGCCAATATCAAGAGACTAGGATACTATTGGTCATCGATAATAAAGGATTGCATGGATACAGCTGGGCGATGCCACCAATGTCAAATACATGGTGTGGTCCTACACCAACCACCCAACATTCTACATCTTACATTGGCCTTATGGCCCTTCGAGTGTTGGGGTGCCAACATAGTTGGTGTGATTAATCCTCCTTCTTCCAAGGGGTCATCAGTTCATCTGAGCTGCTACTGAGTACTTTTCAAAATGGTTCAACATGATTTCACTCAGAGAGGTCATAGCTTAGCATGTGTTCCAATATTTTAAGAACCATATCGTATATAGGTTCGGAGTGCCTTGACTAATTATATATGATAATGGTACTGCATTCAAGAGCACTGAAATCAACAACTATGCTCAGAGACATAACATATAATGGAGATATTTTACCATCAACTACCCAAGGGAAAATGGCTTAGCAGAAGTCTTCCATAAAACTCTCATCCAAATACTGAAGAAGACACTCGACAATAATAAGTGATAGTGGCATGAGCAGTTAGTTGAAGCCTTGTGGGCCTATCGCACCATATATTGAACTCCAACTCAGTCTACTTCTTAGTGTATGGGTCCAAAGCCGTTCTACCATTAGAAGTCCAACTCCCATCATTAACGATAGCTGTGAGTAGCAAGATCATAACAATGCAGAATGCCAAGTTGCGAATAGAAGAGCTCGAAGGTTTGGAAGAGAGATGGCTACAGGCATGCAAAAACCACAAGTTGTACAAAGCTAAAATAATTCAAGCTCATAAGAAGTTGGTCCGTACTAATGCTTTTCAAGTATGAGAGCTTATTTGAGCTCTAAGGAGACTGATTATTGCCTGTCGTAAGATGTGAGGCAAGTTTGAACCCACATGGGAAGGCCCTTTTGCCATAGAGAAGGCTTACCAAGGAGGATCTTATCAACTTATTAACCATAAGGGAGAGAGCCCAATGCTTCTAATCAACAGGCTCTACTTAAAAAAATATTATAAATCATGTTTGAAAATAATTATCATCAATGAAAATTCCATTTTAAATTCAATCTCTTCCATGTTGAAAATATTCTTGTTTGTGAATCCTCCATGATATGTTTAGGGTAGGTCTAAGGGGCTTGACAGGCATCCTATCCTTCATTGACACAACACAAACACAAACTACACACAAGCATGTAAAATAAGCACATATCTTTTATCTTGAGCTACTCTAAGTTGAGATAACGCCTGCAATGACTCTCACTCAATAGCTAGTCTAGGTCGGGCTGATGTGCTACCCTGCTAGTGTGTCACCGCAGTGGTCTTCTTTCTTTGGAGGATGTTAGTATACTATGCTTTTCTTCCTTACTTGACCACTGCACACCGATGAGCACCTTGTTAGTTTGGTATGCCTTACTACGTGGCTGGTAAGCTACCCCATGTTGGCTTCAATTAATAGGATGTGAGTCTATTATGCTTTCTTCTTGGATTAGCCTTCGTGCACTGACTGGGCTGAGTATATTTGAGGTTTAGGATAAGTCCCCTAGAAGCTCCTTCTCTCCTGACTACTTTAAGTCTGGGTCCAGTCCTTCCTCGGGGCTCCCCGCTTAGTAGTCGCTCTAGGTCAGATAACATTTGTTTCGTCGACGACAGACTATTCTGATGATTAGTTTCACTTGGAAAGTTGTAAGCCTACATGTTTACTTTTCAAATTGATTGTCTGACACTGATGGGCACCTTATTTTGATTGGTTCTCACTATGCTAATGGATACACCACTCATGCTGACGGATACACCTTAGGTTCATTGGTTCTCGCACCTTCGGATACACCACTCATGACAGATGTAAGTCAGCTATGCTTGCTCTTTGAGTTGGCCAGCGTACACCTATAAGCTTTCCTTTCCAGCACTCAGGATAACGCCCCTGGTAGCACCTCTCTTGTGGGCACTATATTTGGATCACGTCCTTTGCAACCCCATTTAGACACTATTCAAGTTACTATCAGATTGGACAATTCCCCTTTCCTAATAATGTGGTTGGAGAATCAACTTTATGGATGTGCAGATTCTTCTTTGGTCCAGTAAATCTAAGATAGGATAAGGTTGACATAGCCCTTTCTCAGTGTGGTCCGTCACACACAAATAGGGTCCATGTAAACATATAAACAAAAAATATATTCACTTTTGAATTAGGAGGACACCCATAGAGATACCTTTTCCAAGAAGGTATACTATCTTTAGGGCAGTGTCAGCAAAACTCCTTATAAGAATCGCCTACTCTTGATTTGATATAAGTTCCCAGCAACATTCACTTAGTAGTCACCCCTATGTCGAGTTCAATTTGTTGTTCTACCCACAGGTCAATCCAGGATTGTTCCCTGCTTTAGAAAATATAAGTCTGCTACGCCTTCTTCCTCGCACAGTCATTGCACACTGAAAGGCAACCCCTTAGGTTGGCTAGTCTACGGGTAGAATATCATTTAGATTTGTAAATCTGAGATAGGATAAGTTTGTTATAGCCCCTTCTCAGTGAGTCCATCGCACACCAACATGGTCCATAAATTAAATCTATCAAATTTGACTGAGCTCACATCCCTAGTCTAAATGCCCTCAATTCAAAATCAAACTAAACCAAACAAACCATATCAAATCACATGAAATTAAGATAAAATTAACTCTGACTACTTTTGAGTTGACATAAGTCCCTAGCAACAATCGCTCAATAGTTGGTCTAGGTCAGGTTCAATTTGTTGTGCATCCAACAGGTCGACCCAGAAGTTGTTCCTCTCTTTGGAAGATGTATGTTTGCCACACCTTCTTCTTAGCACAACCGTTGCATACCGAAAGGCAACCCTTTAGGTTGGTTAGCTCTATCCCATAGTCGGTAGACTATCCATTTGGATTTATAAATCTAAGGTAGGTCAAGGGTGATATAGCCCTTTGTTAGTTGGTCCATCATACATCGACAAGATCCATACATTAACTCAGATTAAATTAAACCCAATCTAATTTTCCTCAGTGGAGTTAAAACACACCCTTCTCCCCAGTGGAGCCCCAAATCATATATAAACAAGTCAAGCAAATAAATCAAATTCAAAACCAACCTTCATAGTGGAGCCAAATTAAACCAACTCACCTAGCAGAGTCTAAATCAAAGAAATCCAACCAAACTTGTATTCCTAGCAGATACTTCTCCAAAAAATCCTATGAAATCAAACTCAAATCCCAATCCCCAATAGATAGCTTGAACCTTCTTCTCTAGTGGAAGGTTCATATACCCAATCCCCAGTACACTTGAGCCCATATCTCTAGTAGATATACCTCCACATCAATTTAAATAAAATAAATTAATAGTCAATTCAATCTTTATCCCTAGTGGATTATAGATTCTTATCCCCAATGGATCTGCTTTCCACAAATCATATAATCAAATCGAATTCAAACCTTATCCCCAGAAGATTTTCTTCTTCTAAGCCCTTGACATAGACCCCTCACATGTCCTGCCTAATACATGTGTGATCCCTTAGTGAATCTCCCTCCATGTACTTGACATGGAATTCTCATCAAATCTTATTTTTTATCTTATGCACACTTTTAATACTTCAACCAAAATCCTAACAATGTATTCACTAAAATTATATCATCTTACATTGTAATCAACATTTAATGATTTGTGATGGTGCATGCTCAAAGTAACTATACAATATCATGCTAAACATATTATAGTGTGAATTAACACACTATATTATATTATAATATATGATTTTATATTATAATTTGCTATAATATAATATATTATCTAACATTACAACTCATTAAAATCACTTAAAAGGAACAAATAACAAAATTTTCTCAAAATATGAATAATGTTTATTTTGGATGTAAAATTATCATTTTTCTATTAGAAATGGTACAAATGGCATAATTTTGGTGTTGCTTCTTGGTGTGTGCCATGAATTTGGCCAAAATTTTCCATCTCAACCTTCAAATTAACATTTTTGTGAGTTTTGACCCAATGTATTACAACAAAAGTAAAACATAATAAAATGTACAATAACATTTAGTAACACACCACCACATTCATATATATGTGAAGTTATATTGTTATGTACATTATATTTTAATATGCTTTCATATAATATATTATCTTACATTACACCTTAAAATGAATCAGCAAAAAAATTAATAAAATTTTGTTGAAAAATGAACATTTATTTTAGATGCAAAATTCCATTCTTTTGATTAAATGACACATACACACCAATGATATTCCCTAAAGCTTTCCTTAAATTTGGCCAAATCCCATCATCTCGCCTATAAATCAGTATTTTTATGAATTATACAGTACAAACTCTACTTCATCATACTATAACAAACTAAAATATGCTAAAATAAGTAGTAATACATAATAGTATGCTATAATGCATGATGCTACACTATGTTATGGCATCCTATATTATAATACACTATAACATATTATATTATATTGTATATTGTATATCACATCACAAGGGATTGCTTAAGATAAAAAATTATAATATTAGTCTAAATAATAAAAACTATATATTTTAGTCGTATCACTTACATATTTTAAATTGAAATAATATATTATGATGCCATGCTCTACCTACTATGAATTTGGCCAAATTCCACCATTTTAAAATCTAAAAAAACATTTTTATAAATAATGCTAGTGTAGGACTTCATGATTGTAAAATACTAAAAAAATTTGAAATGTGAAAAATATATTATGATATATGATGATATACTATGTTACAACATATAATATTTATTTTGAACATAAAATATTACTTATTAGACTACAAGTGGCGTTGCACACCTTTGGTACTACAACATAATTCCCATTTCAAATTTGACAAATTTCATCATCTGATTTATTAAATTAATATTTTTATGATTTATATTAATATAGACTGTAGGGCACAATACTATAAAATACTAAAACATTTTGAAACATCTTATAACATCCTAAAACACATAACTACATGCTAAAACATATGATGCTACATTATACTATAATATATAGTATTATAATATGATTTAGGGCATTCAAATCTCTAATAGTAAAGGGAAAGTCACTTGAAGAAATTTTCTTTAGCTACCATGACTATGTTAAGTTTAGGTCATTTTTTAGAATGACTCCTAATAACATCTTTATTCAAGGTTTAGGGATTAGGGTTTAGGGTTAGTTTAGAATTTAGGGTTTTGGGTTTAGGGTTTGGAGTTTACGGTTTAGGGTTTAGGGTTTAGGGTTGTAGGTTTTAGGGTTTAGGGATTTTGGTTTTAGGGTTTAGGGTTTGGGGTTTAGGGTTTAGGGTTTTAAGGCTTAGGGTTTAGGGTTTAGGGTTTAAGGTTTAGGGTTTAGGGTTTAGTGTTTAGGGTTTAGGGGTTTTAGGCTTTAGGCTTTAGGGTTTAGGCTTTAGGCTTTAAGCTTTAGGGTTTTTAAGGTTTTGGATTTAGGGTTTAGAGTTTAGGTTTTAGGTTTAGGGTTCAAGTTTAAGTTTAGGGTTTAAGGTTTTTTAAGAGAACAAATTGATTCAACATTTCTTCTTTTGATTTCATCAATAAAGAAGCACCCAAGTTTTCTAAGACACAAGCGGCAATATAGATAATAATGAGCACCCATAGAAAATCAAAACCCTAGATATAGAGAGTCCCTACTATAAAGACATAGTTCCATAAGTGGCAGTCAGATCGATCTTCTTGGTTTCTAGCTCCCATTATAACCTCCCTCTCAACGAGATCCACCATCATATCCTCGATCTCTCCTCCTACCATCATGTTAACCTCTATCACTCTTCCCCGCCATAAACCACCACCTCCATATATAAAATCCCCCACCACCCCATGCTCATCACCTGCCTTCACCTCCACCAAATTTATGAGCTGGTTTGGTGATGTTCCTTTCATCAAGGTTCTACACATTCTTAGGATTTAGGGTAAGTTTAGGGTTTAGGGTTTTGAGTTAGTTTAGGATTTAGGGTTTAGGGTCAGTTTTAGGGTTTAAGGTTTAAGATGTATAGTTTAGGGTTTTAGGGTTTAGGGTTTAGGGTTTAGGGTTTATGGTTTAGGGTTTAGGGTTTATGATTTAGGGTTTAGGATTTTAGGATTTAGGGTTTAGGGTTTACGTGTTTAGGGTTGTAGGTTTAGGGTTTAGGATTTTGGGTTTAGGGTTTTTTTTCTAAAACTAAGTAAACCGGTAGGTTTAAGTTTATTTAGTTTATTTTTTATTTTTTTGAGTTTATTTTATTTTTTCTTTTTATTTACCTTAATTTTTAATTTATTTAGTTTATTTATTTTTGTTTAGGTTTTTTATTTTAGTTTATTTTTTAGGTTAAGGTTTATTTTTTAGTTGAGCTTTATTTTAATTTTAGTTTTAAGGTTTAGGTTTTATTTTTATCTTTAGGTTTAGGTTTAGGTTTAAGTTTTTATTTTATTTTTTTTGGTTTAGGTTTTATGTTTATTTTTAAGTTTTATTTTTTAGTTTATGTTCAGGTTTATTTTAGTTTAGGTTTATGTTTAGTTTATTTTATGTTTAGGTTTAGGTTTTTATTATTTTAGTTTAGTTTATTTTAGTTTGGGTTTAGGTTTATTTTATTTTGTTTATTTTATTTTATTTTAAGTTTATGTTTTCTTTAGTTTAGGGTTTAGGTTTTATTTTTATTTATTTTTATGTTTTATTTCTAAGCTTATTTTTTAAGTTTAAATTTTTATTTAATTATTATTTTATTTTATTTTAGGTTTATTTTGTTATTATTTTAGGTTTAATTTTTATTTTATTTATGTTTTTAAATTTTTTAGTTTAGTTTAGAGTTTTATTTATTTTATTTTAGTTTAGTTTGTTTTTTATTTTATTTTCTTTTAGGTTTAGGTTTAGGTTTAGGTTTTAATTTATGTTTTTATTTTATTTTATTGTTTTATTTAGCATAAGTTTAGGTTTTTAGCTTTTTTTTAGGGTTTAGGGTTTAGGGTTTAGGGTTTAGGTTTTAGGTTTAGGGGTTAGGTTTTAGTTTAGAGTTTAGGGTTTAGGATTTAGGGCGTGAAGTTCTATTATTTTAATTTTTTTATTGTAGAATAAATTCAGATTCAACATTTCTTCATTTTTATTTCATTAACTAAGTAGCACCCCAAGTTTTATAAGACACAAGCGATGACATAGATAAAAAATGAGTGCCCATAGAGCAAATAAAAAACCCTAGATAAGTAAAATCGTCTCTATTGTAAAGACATAGTTCCATAAGCAGTAGATCAGATTGGCCATTCTTCAGTTTCTTTAGTTCCCATCAGAACCATCCTTGCTTTTCTAGTAGCGAGATCCACCAAAATATCCCCGATCTTTACCTCTGCCACCACCACAGTCGTAACCTCCATTGCTCCTATCCATAACCTTGCTCAACCACCACCTCCATATCGACCAACACCTCCATCCCCACCATAACTTGATAACTACCACCTCGCATTCACTCCAGTGATCTAGGCGAGCCTAGTTAACTGTGATGTTCTGCCGTCAAGGTTCTTCCCATTCTTAGGGTTTAAAGTTAGTTCAGGGTTTAGGGATTAGAGTTTGTTTAGGGTTTATGGTTTAGGGTTAGTTTAGGGCTTAGGGTTGTAGGTTTTAGGGTTTAGGGTTTAAGATTTAGGGTTTACGGTTTAGGGTTTAGGGTTTAAGGTTTTATAGTTTAGGGTTTAAGGTTTAGCGTTTAGGGTTTTAGGGTTTAGCGTTTAAGGTTTAGGGTTTAGGGTTTAGGATTTAGAGTTTTAGGGATTAGGGTTGTAGGTTTAGGGTTTAGGGTTTAGGTTTTTTAAAAAAAATTAAGTAAACTAGTAAGTTTAGATTTATTAAGTTTATTTTTTCTTTATTTGAGGTTATTTTACTTTTTATTTTTGTTTTGTTTAGTTTGTTTATTTTAGGTTTATTTATTTTAGTTTAGGTTTTTTATATTAGATTATTTTATAGGTTCAAGTTTATTTTTTAGTTGAGTCTTATTTTTATTTTATTTTTTATTTATTTTAGGTTATTTTCTTTTTTATTTTTATTTAGTTTAGTTTATTTATTTTAGGTTTATTTATTTTAGTTTAGGTTATTTTTTAGGTTCAAGTTTATTTTTTAGTTGAGTCTTATTTTTATTTTATTTTTTATGTTTTGGTTTTATTTTTGATTTTTAGGTTTATGTTTAGGTTTTTATTTTATTTTTGTAGGTTTAGGTTTTAGGTTTTTATTTTAGGTTTATTTTAGGTTTTATTTTTAGTTTAGGTTTAGGTTTATTTTTAATGTTTTTAAAATTTTAATTAGTTTAGGCTTAGGATTAGGTTTAGTTTATTTTAGGTTTAGGTTTAGGTTTTATTTATTTTCATTTAGTTTATTTTAGTTTATCTTTATGTTTATTTTATTTTGTTTATTTTTTATTTTTTATTTTATTTAGGTATAGGATTTATTTTATATTTATTTTAGGTTTTATTTTAGGTTTATTTTATAGGTTTAGGTTTTTATTTACATTTTAGGTTTATTTTATTATTATTTTATGTTATTTTATTTTATTTAGGTTTTTTATTCTTAGGTTTATTTTATTTTTAGTTTAGTTTAGGTTTTGTGTATTTTATTTTAGTTTATTTTTTTGATTTTTTTTTTATTTTTAGGTTTAGATTTAGGTTATAGTTTAGGTTATCATTTTATTTTATTTTTTTAATTTATTTAGGTTTAAGTTATTTATTTATTTTATTATTAGGTTTTATTTAGTTTAGGTTTAGGTTTTTGGGTTTTTAGAGTTTAGGGTTTAGGTTTAGGTTTAGGGTTCAAGTTTTAATTAAGAGTTTAGGGTTTAAAGTTTTTTTTAGAGAACACATTCAGATTCAACAATTCTTTTTTTTGATTTCATGAACCAAGTAGCACCCCAAGTTTTCTAAGACATAAGCGATGACATAGATCAAAAATGAGCAACCATAAAGCAAATAAAAAACCCTAAATAAGTAGAACCATCTCTATTGTAAAGACATAGTTCCATAAACAACAGATTGGATCGACCGTTCTTCAATTTCTCCTGTTCCCATCAAAACCACCCTCGCCTCTCCAGTGACAGGATCAGCCATCATATCCTGATCTCTCCCTCTACCACCACCACGGCTATAACCTCCGTCACTCCTCGCCTCTCCATAACCACCATTGCTCGACCATCCACCACACTTCCAGATACCATCCTTTGCAATGCTATCCTTCGCCTCCATCGCCAGATCTAGACTGAGCCTAGTTGACGGTGATGTTCCTACCATCAAGGTTTTACCCATTCTTAGGGTTTAGGGTTAGTTTATGGTTTAGGTTTAGTGTTTAGGGTTTGTTTAGGGTTTAGGGTTTAGTGTTTAGAATTTATGCTTTAGGTTTTAGTCTTTAGGCTTTATGGTTTAGGGTTTTAGGGTTTAGGGTTTAGGGTTTAGGGTTTCGAGTTTAGGGTTTAGGGCTTAGGGTTTAGGGTTTAGGTTTAGGATTTAGGGTTTAGGGTTTAGGGTTTTAGGGTTTAGGGTTTAGGGTTATAGGTTTATGGTTTAGGGTTTAGGGTTAGTTTTGGGGTATGGGGTTTAGGGTTTAGGTCTTTTTTAAAAAAAATTAAGTAAACATGTAGGTTTAGGATTAATTAGTTTATTTTTTATTTATTGGAGTTTATTTTATTTTTTAATTTTATTTAGGTTTATTTTTTATTTTTTTAAGTTTAGTTTATTTATTTTAGGTTTACTTATTTTAGTTTATTTGTTCATTACAAGTTTATTTTTTAGTTGAGTTTTATTTTTATTTTATTTTTTAGGCTTAGGTTTTAGTTTTTATTTTTAGGTTTAGGTTTAGGTTTTTATTTTATTTTTTTAGGTTAAGGTTTTAGGTTTTTATTTTAGGTTTGTTTTAGGCTTAATTTTTTAGTCTAGGCTTATGTTTATTTTTAGTTTTTATTTTATTTTATTTAGTTTAGGTTTAGGTTTAGGTATTATTTATTTTGGTTTAGTTGATTTCAGTTTAGGTTTAGGTTTATTTCCTTTTGTTTATTTTTTTTATATAAGTTTAGTTTTTTTTTTTAATTTAGGGTTTAGGTTTTTTATTTATTTGTAATTTTTATTTTAAGCTTATTTTTTAGGATTAGGTTTTTATTTAGCTTTTATTTTATTTTATTTTAGGTTTGATTAATTATTAATTTACATTCAGTTTTTATTTTATTTAGGTTTATTTTATTTTATTTAGTTTAATTTAAGTTTTTATTTATTTTATTTTTTTATTTTTATTTTTAATTTATTTTTTTTGGGTTTAGATTTAGGTTTTAGATTAGGTTTTTATTTATTTTATTTTATTTTATTTTATTTTGTTTAGGTTTAAGTATTTTTTTTAAATTTTATCATTAGGATTTATTTAGTTTACGCTTAGGTTTTTAGGTTTTTAGGTTTTTAGGGTTTAGGGTTTAGGATTTAGGGTTTAATTTTTAGGCTTTAGGGTTTAGGGTTTTGAGGGTTTAGGGTTTAGGATTTTAGGGTTAGTTTAGGGTTTAGGGTTTAGGCTTTTAGCTTTAGTGTTTAGAGTTTAGGATTTTAGGCTAGTTTAAGGGTTTAGGGCTTAGGGTTTTAGGGTTTTGGGTTTTGGGTGCTAGGTTTAAGGTTTAGGGTTAGGGTTAGGGTTTAGGGCTAAGGGTTTAGGGTTTAGGGTTTAGGGTTTAGGGTTTAGGGTTTAGGGTTGTAAGTTTGGAGTTATAGGTTTAGGGTTTAGGGTTTTTTTTAAATTAAGTAAACCAGTGGGTTTATGTTTATTTAGATTATTTAGTTTATTTTTTTATTTATTGTAATTTATTTTATTGTTTATTTTTATTTAGGTTTATTTTTTAGTTTTATATAGTTTAGTTTATTTATTTTAGGTTAATTTATTTTAGTTTAAGTTTTTTATTTTAGTTTATTTTTTAAGTTTATGTTTATGTTTATGCTTATTTTTTAGGTTTAGGTTTTATATTTTAGTTTTTGGTTTATGTTTAGGTTTTTATTTTATTTTTTTAGGTTTAGTTTTTATGTTTATTTTTAGGTTTTATTTTTTAGTTTTGGTTTAGGTTTATTTTTAGTTTATTTTATTTTATTTAATTTAGGGTTTTGTTTTAGTTTATTTTAGGTTTAGGTTTAGGTTTTATTTATTTTAGTTTAGGTTTAAGTTTATTTTACTTTTTTTATTTTATGTTTAGGTTTTTTAAGCTTAGGGTTTAGGTTTTATTTTTTCTATTTTTAGGTTTATTTTTTAGGTTTAGGTTTTTATTTAGTTTTTGTTTTATTTTATTTTAGGTTTATTTGATTTTTACTATACATTTATTTTTTATTTTATTTAAGTTTTTATTTTTAGGTTTATTTATTTTATTTTATTTTAGTTTTTAGTTTTTCTTTTATTTTATTTTTATTTTTAGGTTTAGTTTAGGTTTTTGTTTAGATTTTTATTTTAGTTTTCATTTTACTATATTTAGGTTTATTTTTTAAAATTTTTTTTTATGTTTTATTTAGTTTAGGTTTAGCTTTTTAAGTTTTTAGGGTTTAGGGTTTTGGGTTTAGGGTTTGGGGTTTAGGGTTTAGGGTTGTTGGTTTAAGGGTTTAGGGTTCAGGATTTCAGGTTTATGGTTTTAGGGTTTAGGTTTAGGGTTTAGGGTTTTAAGGTTTAAGGTTTAGGGTTTAAGGTTTTAGGTTTAGGGTTCAAGGTTTAGGGTTAGGGTGTTTTATTTTATTAATTTTTATTGTCTTCAATTAAGAAAACTCATTTATTTAGGTTTATTTAGTTTTTAATTTTGGTTTATTTTTATTTTTATTTAGTTTAGTTTATTTGTTTTGGTTTTTTATTTTAGTTTAATTTTTAGGTTTAGGTTTTGGTTTAGGTTTATTTTTTAGTTTAGTTTTATTTTTATTTTATTTTTTAGGTTTAGGCTTTATTTTTTATTTTTAGTTTAAGTTTAAATTTTTATTTTATTTTTTTAGTTTAAGTTTTAAGTTTTTATTTTAGGTTTATTTTTAGGTTTTATTTTTTACTTTATGTTTAGGTTTATTTTTAGTTTATTTAATTTTATTTAGGGATAGGTTTAGGTTTAGGTTTAATAAATTTTAGGTTTAGGTTTAAGTTTTATTTATTTTAGTTTAGGTTTAGGTTTATTTTATTTTTAGTTTAGGTGTAGGTTTTCTTTTAGTTTAGGGTTTATGTTATATTTTTTATTTATTTTAAGGTTTATTTTTTAGGTTTAGGTTTTTATTTAGTTTTATTTTATTTTTATTATATTTTAGCTTTATTTTATTTTTATTTTAGGTTTAGTTTTTATTTTATTTAGGTTTTTTATTTTTTAGTTTAATTTAGGTTTTTATTTATTTTATTTTAGTTCAGTTTTTACTTTTTATTTTATTTTCTTTTTGAAGTTTTGGGTTAGGTTTAGGTTTTAGTTCTAATTTATTTATTTATTTTATTTTTAGGTTTTGTTTAGTTTAGGTTTAGGTTTTTAGCTTTTGAAGGTTTAGGATTAAGGGTTAGTTGAAGGTTTAGGGTTTAAGGTTTAGGGTTTGGGGTTTAGGGTCAAGGGATTAGTGTTTGGGGTTTAGGGTTTAGGGATTAGAATTTATGTTTTGGGGTTTAAGGTTTAAGGTTTAAGATTTTTGGGCTTAGGGTTTAGGGTTTAGGGTTTTAAGGGCTTAGGGTTTAGGTTTTAGGTTTAGGGTTTTAGGTTTTAGCTTAAGGTTTAGGGTTTTGGTTTTTTTAACATTGAACAAATTCAGATTCAACATTTCTTCTTTTCGGTTTCATCAAACAAGTAACACTCCAAGTTTTGTAAGACACAAGCGATGACATAGATAAAAATGAGAATGAATAGAGCAAATCGAAAACCCTAGAAAGCAAGAACCGTGTCAACTATAAAGACACAGTTCCATAAGTAGCCGATTGGATCAACCATTCTTCAGTTTCTCTAATTCCCATCAGAACCACCTTAGCCTCTCAAGTAGCGTGACCCACCATCTTAGCCTGGATCTCTACCTCCGCCACTACACTTTTTATCTCCTTAGCCACCATAACCACCACGCTTTCGACCACCACCCCAATATCCACCTCTAGATCCCCATCGCCCCTTATGATGCGATGCCTCCTCCTTCGCCTCCACCGCTAGATTTAGAGTAAGCCTAGTTGACGTTGATGTTCCGGCCATTAAGGTTCTGCTCATTCTTAGGATTTAGGTTTAGGTTTAGGTTTATTAGGTTTTATTGCCTAGGTTTAATTTTTAATTTATTTAGTTACTTTAGGTTTATGGTTAGGGTTTGGGGTTTTGGATTTATGGTTTAGGGTTTAGGTTTAGGGTTTAGGGTTTATGGTTTAGGGTTTAGGGTGTAGGATTCAGATATTTAGGTTCTATTGTTCAAAACGATGGTGAAATAGATGGGGATGTTATTAGTAGAATTCAAGTTGGATGGTTGAAGTGGAGGAATTCATCTGGCCTATTGTGTGATAGAAAAGTTCCACTTAAACTTAAGGGAAAATTTTATAAGATGGTGGTAAGACCTGCAATGACTTATGGTGCAAAATGTTGGCTAATAAAGAGAAGCATAAGACTAAGTTAAGTGTTACTAGAGATGAGGATGCTCAGTGGATGAGTGGCTTTACTCTTAGAGATAAAATGTGAAATGAGTATGTTTGGGAAAAAAGTTAGTAGCTCAATGGCATATAAGATTAGAGAATTAGATGGTTTGGCCATAGCGTCGTCATCGATGACGATTAGGGGAGTAGATGCATTAGATTTGCCTTATGTTAAGAAAGGTAGAGGTAGACTAAAAGACTTAGTTAAGATGTATAAAAAATCACCTAAGTATACTTGAATTAAATGGGAATTTGACACATAATAAGACACAATGGAGATGAAGGATTCATGTAGCCCACCCCATTTAGTGGGATAAAGGCTTGTTGTTGTTGTTGTAATTATTTATTTATTTATTTTAGTTTATTTTATTTTTTTATTTCAGTATATTTTTTATTTTTATTTAGTTTACTCTATTTATTTTAGGTTTACTTAATTTAGTTTATTATTTAGGTTTAGGTCTATGTTTAGATAATTTTTAGTTGAGTTTTATTTTTATTTTATTTTTTAGGTTTAAGTTTTACTTTTAAAATTTAGGTTTATGTTTAGGTTTTTATTTTATTTTTTTAGGTACAGGAATTAGGTTTTTATTTTAGGTTATTTATAGGTTTTATTTTTTAGTTTAGGTTTAGATTTATTTTTAGTTTATTTTATTTTACTTAGGTTTAGGTTTAGGTTTTATTTATTTTTATATTAGGTATAGGATTTTTTTTAGATTAGGGTTTAGGTTTTATTTTTATTTATTTTTAGGTTTTATTTTAAGGTTTATTTTTTACGTTTAGGTTTTTATTTAGTTTTTATTTTATTTTATTTTAGATTTCATTTATTTTTATTTTACATTTAGTTTTTATTTGATTAAGGTATTTTATTCTTAGGTATATTTTATTTTTTTAATTTTGTTTGTTTTTCTTTATTTTATTTTAGTATATTTTTATTTTTTATTTTATTTTATTTATAGGTTTAGGTTTTATGTTTGATTTAATTTTAGGTTTAATTTTTGGCTTTAGGTTTTTATTTAGTTTTTAT
Source organism: Cymbidium sinense (assembly GCA_021442155.1). Lineage (NCBI taxonomy): Eukaryota > Viridiplantae > Streptophyta > Magnoliopsida > Asparagales > Orchidaceae > Cymbidium > Cymbidium sinense. The sequence goes on along the minus strand of CM038218.1, from coordinate 57,108,191 downwards.
TTTATTTTATTTTATTTTCAGTTTATTTAATTTTGTTTTAGGTTAAGTTTTAATTTTATTTAGGTTTTTTATTTTTTTTAGTTTAGGTTTTTATTTATTTTATTTTATTTTAGTTTTTATTTTTTATTTTATTTTCTTTTTAGATTTAGGTTTAGGTTTAGGTTTTAGTTTAGTTTTTTATCTTATTTTATTTATTTATTTTATTTTGGTTTAGTTTTTTATTTAATTTATTTTTAGGTTTTATTTAGTTTAGGTTTATGTTTTTAGCTTTTTAGGATTTAGTGTTTATGGTTTATGGATTTAGGTTAGTTGAGGGTTTCGAGTTTAAGGTTTAGAGTTTGGGGTTTAGGTTTTAGGGTTTAGAGTTTAGGGTTTTGTTTTTAGGGTTTAGGGTTTAGGGTTTTGTGTTTTAAGGTTTATGGTTTAAGGTTTAGGTTTTAGGTCTATGGTTCAGGTTTTAGTTTAGGGTTAAAGGGTTTTGGTTATTTTTTATAATAGAGAACAAATTAAGATTCAACATTTCTTCTTTTTGATTTAATCAACCAAGTAACACACCAAATCCTAAGACATTAGCAAAGACATAGTAAAAAATGAGAACGCATAGAGAAGATCAAAATCCCTAGGTAAATAGAACCGTCTCTGCTATAAAGACACTTTTCCATAAGCAGTCATCGGCCATTCTTGGTTCTAGTTCCCATCGGAACCACAACCTCTCGGTAGTGGGATCCACCATCATATCCGATATGCCTACCACCTGCGGTTGTAACCTCAGCTCTTCTCCTCCTCCATGACCATTGCTCACCACCACCTCAATATCCACCAACACCTCCATTCCCCACAATAGCGCCACCTCGCCTTCCTCCCTTGCCGGATCTAGAATGAGCTTGGTGATGATGTTTATTTGTCAAGGTTACTCATTCTTAGGGTTTTGGTTTAGGTTTAGGTTTATTAGGTAGGGTTTAGGTTTATTTTTTAATTTATTTAGTAAATTTAGGTTTAATTTTAGGGTTTATGTTTAGGGTTACGGTTTAGTTTATTATTTAATGTATTTAGTTACTTTAGGTTTAGGTTAATGGTTTGGGGTTTAGGGTTTCGTGTTTGGGGTTAGGGCTTAGGGTTTAGGGTTTAGGGTGTACGATTTAGGGTTTAGGGTTTTAGAGTTTATGCTTTTAGGGTTTAGGGTTTAGGATTCATGTCTAGGTAGGGATGTCAAAAATTGGCCCTACTCGACAACTCAACACGAACCCGACTCAGAAAATCTGGGTTCAGGTTGACCCGACAAATTTTTGGGTTGGGTTCGGGTTGTAGAAATTGACCCGTTTGATTTTTTGAGTCTAGTTGGTTGACCAACCGAAATTGACTCAATTTTACCCAACTCGAATTTGACGAAATTGACCCATGAACCAAATTGATCTGATTTTACCTGAAACCATTGGACTCAATTTTGACTCAATTTTAACTTAAACAATATGTATAAATAGATCATTAGTAGTCGTTGTCGGGTTGAAGTGGTTTTGGTTGAAGTTTTGACTGTTTAATAAAAGGGTCGGGTTAGTCAACCTTAATTGGTCTGGATCAATTTGGTCAAAGAAGACCGTCGACAAGTTTGTTTAGGGTTTAGGGTTTATTTTTTTAAATAAACAGTTTAGGTTTATTTGGTTTATTTTTTATTTACTTAAGTTTATTTTAATTTTAATTTTTATTTAGGTTTATTTTTTATTTTTATTTTGTTTAGTTTATTTATTTTATGCTTATTTATTTTGGTTTAGGTTTTTAATTTTAGTTTATTTTTCATGTTTATGTTTAGTTTTTAGTTGAGTTTTATTTTTATTTTATTTTTTTTATGTTTAGGTTTAGGTTTTTAATTTATTTTTTTCGGTTTAAGTTTTTTAGTTTTTATTTTAAGTTTATTTTTAGGTATTATTTTTTTACTTGAGGTTTAGGTTTATTTTTCATTTATTATTTTATTTAGTTTAGGTTTTGGTTTAGGTTTAGTTAGTTTTAGGTTTAGGTTTAAGTTTCATTTATTTTAGTTTATTTATCCTAGTTTAGGTTTAGGTTTATATTATTATTATTTTAGGTTTATTTTAATTTTATTTTAATTTTAGTTTTTTTTATTTAGGTTTTTTATTTATTTTTTATTTAATTTAGGTTTTTATTTATTTTATTTTAGTTTAGTTTTTAATTTATATTTTATTTTCTTTTTAGGTTTCGGTTTAGGTTTGGGTTTAGGTTTTAGTTTATATTTTTATTTTATCTTATTTTGGTTATTTTTAATTTAATTTATTTTTAGGTTTTATTTAGTTTAGGTTTAAGTTTTTAGCTTTTTAGGGTTTAAGTTTTAGGTTTTTAATTTAGGTTTATTATTAGGTTTTATTTTTTAGTTTATGTTTACGTTTACTTTTAGTTTATTTTATTTTATTTAGTTTAGGATTTATGTTTAGGTTTAAGTTTTATTTGATTTAGTTTTGTTCATTTTATTTTAGGTTTAGGTTTATTTTATTATGTTTATTCTATTTTTATTTTAAGTTTATTTTTTATTTTCAATTTAAGGTTAGGGTTTTATATTTTATTTATTTTAGGTTTTATTTTTAGGTTTATTTTTTAGGTTTAGGTTTTTTTTAATTTTCTTTTATTTTATTTTAGGTTTATCTTATTTGTATTTTATGTTTAGTTTTTATTTTATTTTATTTTTATTTATTGCTTTATTTTATTTTTTAATTTAGCTTTCATTTTAATTTACTTTATTTAATTTTATATTTATATTTAGGTTTAGGTTTCAGTTTATGTTTTTATTTTATTTTATTTTATATTTTATTTAGGTTTAAATTTATATTTATTTTTTTAAGTTTTATTTGCTTAATGTTTAGGTTTTTAGGTTTTAGGGTTTAAGGTTTAGGGCTTAAGGTTTAGGGTTAGTTTAGTGTTTAGGGTTTTAGGGTTCAGAGTTTATGGTTTAGAGTTAAGTTAGGGTTTACGGTTTAGGGTTTTAAGGTTTAGGGTTAGGGTTTGAAGTTTAGGCTTAGTTAGCATTTATGGTAATTTAAGGATTAGGGTTTAGTGTTGTAGGTTTAGGGTTCAGGGTTAAGGAATTAAGGTTTAGGGTTTACATTTTAGGGTTTAGAGATTAGGATTTATTTAGTTTATTTTTTAATTTATTTTAATTTACTATAATTTTGATTTTTATTTAGGTTTATTTAGTTTAGTTTATTTATTTTATCTTTATTTATTCTAGTTTAGGTTTTTTATTTTAGTCTATTTTTTAGGTTTATGTTCTAGTTTATGTTTATCTTTTAGTTTAGTTTTATTTTTATTTTATTTTTAAGGTTAAGGTTTTATTTTTTATTTTAAGGTTTAGGTTTAGGATTTTATTTTATTTTTTTAGGTTTAGGTCTTAGATTTTTATTTTAGGTTTATTTTTAGGTTTTATTTTTTATTTTAAGTTTAGGTTTACTTTTAGTTTATTTTATTTTATTTTATTTAGGAATTAAGCTTAGTTTATTTTAGGTTTAGGTTTAGGTTTTATTAGTTGTAGTTTAGTTTATTTTAGTTTGGGGTTAGTTTTATTTTATTTTGTTTATTTTATTTTTATTTTAGGTTTAGTTTTTATTTTTAGTTTAGGGTTTGGGTTTTATTTTTTATTTACTTCTAGCTTTTATTTTTGGGTTTATTTTTTAGGCTTAAGTTTTTACTTAGTTTTTATTTTATTTTTATTTTACATTTAGTTTTTATTTTATTTAGATTTTTTATTTTTAGGTTTGTTTTATATTTTACTTTAGTTTAGGTTTTTATTTATTTTATTTTAGTTTATTTTTATTAGGTTTTTATTTTTAGTTTAGGGTTTGGGTTATATTTTTTAATATATTTTTAGATTTTACTTTTAGGTTTATTTTTTAGGTTTAGGTTTTTAATTGATTATTTTATTTTATTTTTATTTTATGTTTAGTTTTTTCTTTATTTTGGTTTTTTATTCTTAGCTTTATTTTAATTTTTAGTTTAGTCAAGGTGTTATTTATTTTATTTTAGTTTATTTTTATTATGTTATCTTATTTTATTTTTAGGTTTAATTTTTGGTTTTAATTTGTGTTTTTATTTTATTTTTATTTCTTTATTTTATGTAGTATAAGTTTTAATTTATTTTATTTTATTTATTTTAGATTTAAGTTTAGGTTTAGGTTTAGTTTTAGGGTTTATGGTTTTGGTTTTAGGGTTTAGGGTTTTAGGGTTTAGGGTTTTAGGATTTTGGGTTAAGGGTTTAGGGTTAGGGTTTAGGGTTTACGGTTCAGGGTTTAGGGTTTAGGATTTAAGGTTTTTAGGATTTAGGGTTTAGGGTTTAGGGTTTAGGGTTATCTTAGGGATTAGGGTTAATTTAGAGTTTAGAGATTAGGGTTTAGAGTTTAGGCTTTAGGGGTTATGGTTTTTATGGTTTAGGGTTTAGGGTTAGAGTTAGGGTTTAGGGTTTAGGGAATAGGGTTGTAGGTTTAGGGTTTAGGCTTTTTTCTCTAAATTTAGTAAACCCGTAGGTTTAAGTTTATTTAGTTTATTTATTTTATTTTATTTTTTATTTTTATTTAGGTTAGTTTTTTATTTTTATTTAGTTTTTATTTTAAGTTTATTTATTTTACTTTCAGCTTTTTGTTATAGTTTATTCTTTAGGTTTAGGATTATGTTTATGTTTATTTTTTAGTTTAGCTTTATTTTTATTTTATTTTTTAGGTTTATGCTTTATTTTTTATTTTTAGGTTTAAGTTTAGGTTTTTATTATATTTTTTAGGTTTTGATTTTAGGTTTTTATTTTTAGTTTATTTTTAGGTTTTATTTTTTAGTTTAGGTTTAGGTTTATTTTTTATTTATTTTATTTTATTTAGTTTAGGGTTTAAGTATAATTTATTTTAGGTTTAGGTATTTTTTTGGTTAGTGTTTAGGTTTTATTTTTTATTCATTTTTAGGTTTATTTTTTAGGCTTAGGTTTTTTTTTAGTTTTTATTTTATTTCATATTAGGTTTATTTTATTTTTATTTTATGTTTAGTTTTTATTTTATCTAGGTTTTATTTAGGTTTATTTTATTTTTTAGTTTAGTTTAGGTTTTTATTTAATTTATTTTAGTTTAGTTTTTATTTTTTTTATTTGTATGTTTAGGTTTAGGTTTAAGTTTAAGTTTTTATTTTATTTTATTTTATTATTTTATTGAATTTTAGGTTTTTTTTTATGTTTTATTTAGTTTATGTTTAGGTTTTTAAGTTTTTAGGGTTTCGGGTTTAGTGTTTAGGGTTTTTTATTATTATTATTTTTATTATTATTAATTTATTTATTTTTATATATATTTTTATTTTATTATTATTTTTTTTATTTTTTAATTTATTTTTATTTTTTTTATTTTTTTGTTTTTTTTATTTTTTTTAATTTTATTTTTTTATTTTTTTATTTTTATTTATTTTTTATTTATTTTTATTTTATTTTTTATTTTTTTAGTTATTTTTTATTATTTTTTATTTTTTCTATTTTATATTTTTTTATTAAGGTTTATGGTTATAGGTTTTAGGGTTTAGGGTTTAGGGTTTAGGGTTTTATGATTTAAAATTTAGGGTTTAGTGTTTTAAGGTTTACGGTTTAAATTTTAGGTTTATAGGTTTAGGGTTAGGATTTTTTTTAAATTAAATAAATTGGTAAGTTTTGGTTTATTTAGTTTATTATTTATTTATTTTATTTTATTTTATTTTATATTTTTATTTAGGTTTATTTTTATTTTTATTTATTTTATTTTATTTATGGAGTGTAATTTTAATTGTAGAAGTTGTAGTGGTAGTGTTGTGACTTTAGGTGAACAAGTCATTAAAAAGAGTGAGTGATTTAGATATTTAGGCTCTATTGTTCAAAATGATGGTGAAATAGATGGAGATGTTATTAGTAAAATTGAAGTTGGATGGTTGAAGTGGAGGAATGCACAAGGCCTATTGTGTGATAAGAAGGTACAGCTTAAACTTAAGGAAAAAATTTATAAGATGGTGGTCAGACGTGTAATGATTTATGGTGCTAAATGTTTGCCAATAAAAGAGAATCATCATACTAAGTTAAGTGTTACAGAGTAGAGGCTGCTCAGGTTGATGAGTGACTTTACTCTTAGAGATAAAATGTGACATTAAGTGAACAAGTCATTAATAAGAGTGAGTGATTCAGATATTTAGGTTCTATTTTCAAAATGATGGTAAAATAGATGGGGATGTTATTAGTAGAATTCAAGTTGGATGGTTGAAGTGGAGGAATTCATCTGGCCTATTGTGTGATAGAAAAGTTCCACTTAAACTTAAGGGAAAATTTTATAAGATGGTGGTAAGACCTGAAATGACTTATGGTGCAAAATGTTGGCCAATAAAAGAGAAGCATAAGACTAAGTTAAGTGTTACAGAGATGAGGATGCTCAGGTGGATGAGTGGCTTTACTCTTAGAGATAAAATGTGAAATGAGTATGTTTGGGAAAAAGTTGGAGTAGCTCCAATGGCATATAAGATTAGAGAGTGTCGCCTTAGATGGTTTGGCCACAGAAAGCGTCGACCATCTGATGACCCGATTAGGGGAGTATATGCATTAGATTTGCCTTATGTTAAGAAAGGTAGAGGTAGACCTAAAAAGACTTCGTTAAGATGTATAAAAAATCACCTAAGTATACTTGAATTAAATGGGAATTTGACACATAATAGGACACAATGGAGACAAAGGATTCATGTAGCCCACCCCACTTAGTGGGATAAAGGCTTGTTGTTGTTGTTGTTGTTATAAATTATTTATTTTAGTTTATTTTATTTTTTTATTTCAATTTATTTTTTATTTTTATTTAGTTTACTCTATTTATTTTAGGTTTACTTAATTTAGTTTATTATTTAGGTTTAGGTCTATGTTTAGATAATTTTTAGTTGAGTTTTATTTTTATTTTATTTTTTAGGTTTAAGTTTTAATTTTTAATTTTAGGTTTATGTTAGGTTTTTATTTTATTTTTTTAGGTACAGGAATTAGGTTTTTATTTTAGGTTATTTTTAGGTTTTATTTTTTAGTTTAGGTTTAGATTTATTTTTAGTTTATTTTATTTTACTTAGGTTTAGGTTTATGTTTTATTTATTTTATATTAGGTATAGGATTTTTTTTTAGATTAGGGTTTAGGTTTTATTTTTATTTATTTTTAGGTTTTATTTTAAGGTTTATTTTTTACGTTTAGGTTTTTATTTAGTTTTTATTTTATTTTATTTTAAATTTCATTTATTTTTATTTTACATTTAGTTTTTATTTGATTAGGGTTTTTTTAGTTTATTTTATTTTACTTAGGTTTAGGTTTATGTTTTATTTATTTTATATTAGGTATAGGATTTTTTTTAGATTAGGGTTTAGGTTTTATTTTATTTATTTTTAGGTTTTATTTTAAGGTTTATTTTTTTTACGTTTAGTTTTATTTAGTTTTTATTTTATTTTATTTTAGATTTCATTTATTTTTATTTTACATTTAGTTTTTATTTGATTATGATTTTTTATTCTTAAGTATATTTTATTTTTTTAATTTTGTTTTGGTTTTTCTTTATTTTATTTTTGTATATTTTTATTTTTTATTTTATTTTATTTAATGGTTTATGTTTTATGTTTTATTTATTTTTAGGTTTAATTTTTGGGTTTAGGTTTTTCTTTAGTTTTTATTTTATTTTATTTTATTTTAGGTTTATTTAATTTTGTTTTAGGTTAAGTTTTAATTTTATTTAGGTTTTTTATTTTTTTTTAGTTTAGGTTTTTATTTATTTTATTTTATTTTAGTTTTTATTTTTTATTTTATTTTCTTTTTAGATTTAGGTTTAGGTTTAGGTTTTAGTTTAGTTTTTTATCTTATTTTATTTATTTATTTTATTTTGGTTTAATTTTTTTATTTTTAAGTTTTATTTAGTTTAGGTTTATGTTTTTAGCTTTTTAGGATTTAGTGTTTATGGTTTAGGGTTTTAGGTTAGTTGAGGGTTTTGAGTTTGTGGTTTAGGGTTTGGGGTTTAGGTTTTAGGGTTTAGAGTTAGGGTTTTATTTTTAGGGTTTAGGGTTTAGGGTTTTGTGTTTTAAGGTTTAGGGTTTAGGGTTTAGGTTTTAGGTCTATGGTTCAGGTTTTAGTTTAGGGTTAAAGGTTTTTGGTTATTTTTTTTATAATAGAGAACAAATTTGGATTCAATATTTCTTCTTTTTGATTTAATGAACCAAGTAACACACCAAATTTCCTAAGACATTAGCGAAGACATAGATAAAAAATGAGAACGCATAGAGAAGATCAAAAACCCTAGATAAATAGAATCGTCTCTACTGTTAAGACACTTTTCCATAAGTAGATCGGATAGGCCATTCTTCAGTTTCTCTAGTTCCCATCAGAATCACCGCAACCTCTCGAGTAGTGGGATCCACCATCATATCCATGATATGTACCTCCGCCACCACCACGGTTGTAACCTTCGTCGCTCTTCCCGCCTCCATAACAACCACTGCTCCGACCACCACCTCAATATCCACCAGCACCTCCAGATTCCACTACAATGCCACCTCTACCTTAGCCTCCTTTGATCTAGAATGAGCCCAGTGATGTTTACATTGTCAAGGTTCTGCTCATTCTTAGGGTTTTGGTTTAGGTTTAGGTTTATTAGGTAGGGTTTAGGTTTATTTTTTAATTTATTTAGTAAATTTAGGTTTAAGTTTAGGGTTTAATGTTTAGGGTTATGGTTTAGTTTATTATTTAATGTATTTAGTTACTTTAGGTTTAGGTTAATGGTTTGGGGTTTAGGGTTTCGGGTTTGGGGTTAGGGCTTAGGGTTTAGGGTTTAGGGTTTAGGGTGTACGATTTAGGGTTTAGGGTTTTAGAGTTTATGCTTTTAGGGTTTAGGGTTTAGGTGTTTAGGTAGGGGTGTCAAAAATTGGCCTGACTCGACAACTCAACCACGACGACTCAAAATGGGTTTAGTTGACACAAATTTTTTGGGTCAGGTTCGGGTTGAAGAAATTGACCCATTTGATTTTTTGAGTCTAGTTCGGGTTGACCCTCCAACCCGAAATAGACTCGATTTTGACCTGCCAACTCAAATTTGACCCGAAATTGACCCGCGAACCCAAAATTGATCTGATTTTTACACACAAATCCGAATTGGACTCAATTTTGACTCAATTTTAACTTAAACAATATATATAAATAGATCCTTGGTCGAAGTGTCGGGTTGAAGTCAGTCGTTCGGGTTGAAGTTTTGACGTTTAATAAAAGGGTCGTTGGTCAACCTTATTGTCGGATCACAATTCGACCTCGACTTAATACACCAGGTTTAGGGTTTAAGGTTTAGGGATTTTTTTTAAAATTAAATAAACATCAGGTTTAGGTTTATTTGGTTTATTTTTTATTTACTTTAGTTTATTTTAATTTTAATTTTTATTTAGGTTTATTTTTTATTTTTATTTTGTTTAGTTTATTTATTTTATGCTTATTTATTTTGGTTTAGGTTTTTAATTTTAGTTTATTTTTCATGTTTACGTTTATTTTTTAGTTGAGTTTTATTTTTATTTTATTTTTTTAAGTTTAGGTTTAGGTTTTTAATTTATTTTTTTAGGTTTAAGTTTTTTGGTTTTTATTTTAGGTTTATTTTTAGGTATTATTTTTTTACTTGAGGTTTAGGTTTATTTTTCATTTATTTTATTTTATTTAGTTTAGGTTTTGGTTTAGGTTTAGTTAGTTTTAGGTTTAGATTTAAGTTTCATTTATTTTAGTTTAGTTTATCCTAGTTTTGGTTTAGGTTTATATTATTATTATTTTAGGTTTATTTTAATTTTATTTTAATTTTAGTTTTTTTTTTATTTAGGTTTTTTATTTATTTTTTGTTTAGTTTAGGTTTTTATTTATTTTATTTTAGTTTAGTTTTTAATTTTTATTTTATTTTCTTTTTAGGTTTCGGTTTAGGTTTAGGTTTAGGTTTTAGTTTATATTATTATTTTATTTTATTTTGGTTATTTTTTATTTAATATTTTTTTAGGTTTTATTTAGTTTAGGTTTAAGTTTTTAGCTTTTTAGGGTTTAAGTTTTAGGTTTTTATTTTAGGTTTATTATTAGGTTTTATTTTTTAGTTTATGTTTACGTTTACTTTTAGTTTATTTTATTTTATTTAGTTTAGGATTTATGTTTAGGTTTAAGTTTTATTTGATTTAGTTTTGTTTATTTTATTTTAGGTTTAGGTTTATTTTATTATGTTTATTTTATTTTTATTTTAAGTTTATTTTTTATTTTCAATTTAAGGTTTGGGTTTTATATTTTATTTATTTTAGGTTTTATTTTTAGGTTTATTTTTTAGGTTTAGGTTTTTTTAATTTTTCTTTTATTTTATTTTAGGTTTATCTTATTTGTATTTTATGTTTAGTTTTTATTTTATTTTAATTTTTAATTTAGTTTTCATTTTTATTTACTTTATTTTATTTTATATGTATGTTTAGGTTTAGGTTTTAGTTTATTTTTTATTTTATTTTATTTTATATTTTATTTAGGTTTAAATTTATATTTATTTTTTAAGTTTTATTTGCTTTATGTTTAGGTTTTTAGGTTTTAGGGTTTAAGGTTTAGGGCTTAAGGTTTAGGGTTAGTTTAGGGTTTAGGGTTTTTTTAGGGTTCAGAGTTTATGGTTTAGAGTTAAGTTAGGGTTTATGGTTTAGGGTTTTAAGGTTTAGGGTTAGGGTTTAAAGTTTAGGGTTAGTTAGCATTTATGGTTATTTAAGGATTTAGGGTTTAGGGTTGTAGGTTTAGGGTTTAGGGTTAAGGAATTAAGGTTTAGGGTTTACATTTTAGGGTTTAGAGATTAGGGGATTTATTTATTTTTAATTTATTTTAATTTAATATAATTTTGATTTTTATTTAGGTTTATTTATTACCTTTTATTTAGTTTAGTTTATTTATTTTATCTTTATTTATTCTAGTTTAGGTTTTTTATTTTAGTCTACTTTTTAGGTTTATGTTCTAGTTTATGTTTATCTTTTAGTTTAGTTTTATTTTTATTTTATTTTTAAGGTTAAGGTTTTATTTTTTATTTTAAGGTTTAGGTTTAGGATTTTATTTTATTTTTTTAGGTTTAGGTTTTAGATTTTTATTTTAGGTTTATTTTTAGGTTTTATTTTTTAGTTTAGGTTTAGGTTTACTTTTAGTTTATTTTATTTTATTTTGTTTAGGAATTAGGCTTAGTTTATTTTAGGTTTAGGTTTAGGTTTTATTAGTTGTAGTTTAGTTTATTTTAGTTTGGGGTTAGTTTTATTTTATTTTGTTTATTTTATTTTTATTTTTAGTTTAGGGTTTGGGTTTTATTTTTTATTTATTTCTAGCTTTTATTTTTGGGTTTATATTTTAGGCTTAAGTTTTTATTTAGTTTTTATTTTATTTCATTTTAATTTAATTTTATTTTTATTTTACATTTTGTTTTTATTTTATTTTGATTTTTTATTTTTGGGTTTGTTTTATATTTTACTTTAGTTTAGGTTTCTATTTATTTTATTTTAGTTTATTTTTTTAGGTTTTTATTTTAGTTTTGGTTTTTTATTCTTAGCTTTATTTTAATTTTTAGTTTAGTCAAGGTGTTATTTATTTTATTTTATTTTTATTATGTTATCTTATTTTATTTTTAGGTTTAATTTTTGGTTTTAATTTGTGTTTTTATTTTATTTTTATTTCTTTATTTTATGTAGGTATAGGTTTTTTTATTTATTTTATTTTTTAGGTATTTACTAGATTTAAATTTTATTTTAAGTTTTAGGTTTAAGGTTTATGGTTTTATTTAGTTTATTTTTAGTGTTTAGGGTTTAAGTTTAGGGGTTAGGTTTAGGGTTAGGGTTTAGGGTTTATTTAGGGTTTAGGTTAGGAGTTTAGTTTAGGATTTAGTTTTAGGATTTAGGGTTTAGGGTTTAGGTTTAGGGTTATCTTTGGGATTAGGTTAATTTAGAGTTTAGAATTAGGTTTAGAGTTTAGGCTTTAGGGTTATTTGGGTTTAGGTTTAGGGTTAGAGTTAGTTTAGGTTTAGGGGTGGTTTAGGTTTAGGTTTAGGCTTTTTCTTTAAATTTCAGTAGGTTTAAATTTATTAGTTTATTTATTTTATTTTATTTTTTTATTTTTATTTAGGTTAGTTTTATTTTATTTAGTTTTATTTTAAGTTTATTTATTTTACTTTACTTTTGTTATAGTTTATTCTTTAGGTTTAGGATTATGTTTATGTTTATTTTTTAGTTTAGCTTTATTTTTATTTTATTTTTTAGGTTTATGCTTTATTTTTTATTTTTAGGTTTAGGTTTAGGTTTTTATTATATTTTTTAGGTTTTGGTTTTAGGTTTTTATTTTAAGTTTATTTTTAGGTTTTATTTTTTAGTTTAGGTTTAGGTTTATTTTTTATTTATTTTATTTTATTTAGTTTAGGGTTTAAGTATAGTTTATTTTAGGTTTAGGTATTTTTTTAGGTAGTGTTTAGGTTTTATTTTTTATTCATTTTTAGGTTTATTTTTTAGGCTTAGTTTTTTATTTAGTTTTATTTTATTTATTAGGTTTATTTTATTTTATTTATGTTTAGTTTTATTTTATCATTTAGGTTATTTTATTTTTTAGTTTAGTTTAGGTTTTTATTTATTTTATTTTAGTTTAGTTTTTATTTTTTATTTTATTTGTATGTTTAGGTTTAGGTTTAAGTTTAAGTTTTTATTTTATTTTATTTTATTATTTTATTGAATTTTAGGTTTTTTTTTTTTTATGTTTTATGTTTTAGGTTTTAAGTTTTAGGGTTTAGGGTTTAGTGTTTAGGGTTTTTTTTTATTATTATTTTTTTATTATTATTTTATTTATTTCTTATATATATTTTAATATTTTATTATTATTTTTATTTTTTATTTTTATTTATTTTAATTTTTTTAATTTTTTTGTTTTTTTAATTTTATTTAATTTTATTTTTTAATTTTTTAATTTTTGTTTATTTTTTGTTTATTTTATTTTATTTTTTATTTTTTATAGTTATTTTTTATTATTTTTTATTTTTTCTATTTTTTATTTTTTTATTAAGGTTTATGGTTATAGGTTTTAGGGTTTAGGGTTTAGGGTTTAGGGTTTTAGGGTTTAAGATTTAGGGTTTAGTGTTTTAAGGTTTACGGTTTAGAGTTTAAGGTTATAGGTTTAGGGTTTAGGGTTAGGATTTTTTTTAAAATTAAGTAAATTGGTAAGTTTTGGTTTATTTAGTTTATTTTTTATTTATTTTATTTTATTTTAATTTATATTTTTATTTAGGTTTATTTTTATTTTTATTTAGTTTATTTTATTTATGGAGTGTAATTTTAATTGTAGAAGTTATAGTGGTAGTGTTGTGACTTTAGGTGAACAAGTCATTAAAAGGAGTGAGTGATTTAGATATTTAGGCTTTATTGTTCAAAATGATGGTGAAATAGATGGAGATGTTATTAGTAGAATTGAAGTTGGATTGTTGAAGCGGAGGAACGCACATGGCCTATTGTGTGATAGGAAGGTACAGCTTAAACTTAAGGAAAAAATTTATAAGATGGTGGTAAGACGTGTAATGATTTATGGTGCTAAATGTTGGCTAATAAAAGAGAATCATCAGACTAAGTTAAGTGTTATAGAGTAGAGGCTGCTCAGGTTGATGAGTGGCTTTACTCTTAGAGATAAAATGTGAAATGGGTATGTTTAGGAGAAAGTTGGAGTAGCTCCAGTGGCACAAAAAATTAGAGAGAGTGGCCTTAGATGGTTTGGCCACATAAATCTTCAGCTGTCCAATGACCCAGTTAGGAGAGCAGATGCATTAGATTTTCCTTATGTTAGGATTCATGCAGCTAACCTCACTTAGTCGGATAATGGCTTATTGTTGTTATTGTTGTTGTTGTTGTTGTTGCTGTTGTTTAGTTTATTTATTTTAGGTTTATTTATTTCAGTTTTGGTTTTTTATTTTTATTTTATTTTTAAGGTTTTGGTTTAATTTTTTATTTTTAGGTTTAGGTATAGGTTTTTATTTTATTTTTTTAGGTTTAGGTTTTAAGTTTTTATTTTAAGTTAACTTTAAGGTTTTATTATTTTATATTTAGGTTATGTTTATTTTTAAATTAATTTATTTTATTTAGGGTTTAGGTTTAGGTTTAGTTTATTTTAGGTTTAGGTTTAGGTTTTATTTATTTTAGTTTAATTTATTTTAGTTTAGGTTTAGGTTTATTTTATTTTTATTTTAGGTTTATGTTTTTTTTTAGTTTAGGGTTTAGGTTTTCTTATTTTTATTTTTTAGTTTTTTTAGGTTTAGGCCTTTATTTAGTTTGTATTTTATTTTATTTTATTTTAAGTTTAGTTTTTATTTTATTTAGGTTTTTTATTTCTTTAGTTTAGTTTATATTTTCATTTATTTTATTTTAGTTTAGTTTTTTATTTTTATTTAATTTTTATTTTAGGTTTAGATTTAGATTTTAGTTTAGGTGTTTATTTAATTTTATTTTGGTTTAAGTTTTTTTATTTATTTTATTTTTAAATTTTATTTAGTTTAGGTTTAGCTTTTTAGCTTTTTAGGGTTTAGGGTTTAAGTTTTAGGATTAGTAGAGGGTTTAGAGTTTAGGGTTTAGGGTTTGGGGTTTATGGTTTAGGGTATAGGGTTTAGGGTTTACGTCTTAGGGTTTTGGTTTTAGGGTTTAGGGTTTAGGGTTTAGAGTTTAGGGTTTTTAAGTTTTAGGGTTTAAGGTTTAAGGTTTTAGGGTTTAGGGTTTTAGGATTTAGGGTTTAGGGCTAAGGTATAGGTTTTAAGGTTAAGGGGTTAGTGTTTAACTTTTGGGTTTAATTTCTTCTTGTTTAGGGTTACAGGAGTTAGTTTAGGTTTAGGTTTAGTTTGGCTTTAGGTTTTGGTTTAGGTTTATAGTTTAGGTTCATTTAGTTTTATTTAGGTTTTAGGGTTTAAGGTTTAGGTTTTAGGTTTAGATTAGGGTTTGGTTGTGGGTTAGGGTTAGGGTTTCGGTTTTAGGGTTTAGGGTTTATGGTTAGTTTATGGTTTAGGGTTTACGATTATAGGTTTAGGGTTTAGGGTGTAGGGTTTAAGGTTAGTTTTAGGGTTTAAGGTTTAGGATTTAGAGTTTAGGGTTTAGGTTTTAGGGTTTTTTTTTTAAAAAATGAAGTAAATTTATATGTTTATGTTTATTTAGTTTATTTTCTATTTATTTTTGTTTATTTATCTATTTATTTTTATTGATGTTTATTTTTTTTATTTTTTTAATTTATTTATTTTTGGTTTTCTTATTTTAGTTTAGGTTTTTTATTTTAGTTAATTTTTTATGTTTTGGGTTTAAGTTTAGGTTTATTTTCTAGCTGAGTTTTGTTTTAATTTTAATTTTTAGGTTTAGGTTTTATTTTTTTACTTTAGGTTTAAGTTTAGGTTTTTATTTTGTTTTTTTTTATGATTATGTTTTAGGTTTTATTTTCTAGTTTAGATTTAAGTTTATTTTTAGTTTATTTTATTTTATTCAGTTTAAGTTTAGGTTTAGGTTTTATTTATTTTAGTTTATTTTATTTTATTTTAGGTTTAGGTTTATTTTATTTTATTTATTTTGTTTTTATTTTAGGTTTAGGCTTTTTTTTTCTTTAGGATTTATGTTTTTTTTAAGCTTTATTTTAAGGTTTATATATTAGGTTTAGGTTTTTATTTAGTTTTTATTTTATTTGATTTTATTTAGGTCTTTTATTCTTAGTTTTGTTTATTTTTTTAGTCTAGTTTAGGTTCTTATTTATTTTATTTTAGGTTTTAGTTTAGGTTTTTATTTGTCTTAAATTAAGGTTTTAGTTTAGGTTTTCATTTTATTTTGTATTTTTATTTTTTTTAGGATTATATTTTTTTATTTATTTTATTTTTAGGTTTTATTTAGTTTACATTTAGGTTTTTAGGTTTTTAGGGTTTAGGGTTTTAGGGTTTAGGGTTTAGGCTTAGGGTTTAGGATTTAGGGTTTAGGGTTTAGGGTTTAGTGTTTAGGCTTTAGGTTTTTAGGGTTTTGGGTTTAGGATTTAGGGTTAGCTTAAGGTTTAGGGTTATAAGGTTGAGGGTTCAGGCTTTAGGCTTTAGGGTTTAAGGTTTTCAGTGTTTAGGATTTAGGGTTTAGGGTTAGTTTAGGGTTTAGGGTTTTAGGGTTTAGGGTTTAAGGTTTAGGGTTAGTTTAGGGTTTAGGGTTTAGGGTTGAAGGTTTATGGTTTAGGGTTATTTTTAGAGTTTAGGATTTTGGGGTTTTTTTTGTTTAAAATTAAGTAAACCAATAGGTTTAAGTTTATTTAGTTTATTTTTTATTTATTTTAGCTTATTTTATTTTTTATTTTTATTTACGTTTACTTTTTATTTTTATTTAGTATTGTTCATTTATTTTAGGTTTATTTATTTTAGTTTTAAGTTTTTATTTTAGTTTATTTTTTAGGTTTAGGTTTAGGTTTATGTTTATTTTTTAGTTTAGTTTTATTTTTATTTTGTTTTTTAGGTTTAAGTTTTTTTTTTTTTTAGGTTTAGGTTTTAGGTTTTTATTTTAGGATTATTTTTAGGTTTTTATTTTTAGTTTAAGTTTAGGTTTATTTTTAGTTTATTTTATTTTTTTTAGTTTAGGGTTTAGGTTTAGTTAAGTTCAAGTTTACGTTTAGGTTTTATTTATTTTAATTTAGTTTATTTTAGTTTAGGTTTATGTTTATTTTATTTTATTTATTTTAGGTTTAGGTTTTTTTTAGTTTAGGGTTTAGGCTTTATTATTTATTTATTTTTAAATTTTATTTTTAGTTTTATTGTTTAGGTTTAGGTTTTTATTTAGCTATTATTTTATTTTATTTTAGGTTTACTTTATTTTTTTAATTTAGGTCTTTTATTTTTAGGTTTATTTTATTTTTTTAGTTTAGTTTAGGTTTTTATTTATTTTATTTTATTTTTTATTTTATTTTATTTTTAAGTTTAGGTTTAGGTTTAGGTTTAGGTTATAGTTTAGGTTTTTATTTGATTTTATATTTTTATTTTATTTAGGTTTAGGTTTATTTATTTTTTTATTTTTAGGTTTTATTTAGTTTTGGTTAGGTTTTTAGGTTTTTAGGGTTTACAGTTAGGGTTTAGGGTTTATGGTTTAGGGTTTAGGGTTTAGTGTTTAGGGTTTGGGTTTAGGGTTTAGCGCTTAGGGTTGTAGGTTTTAGGGTTTAGGGTTTAGGGTTGTAGGTTTAGGGTTTAGGGTTTAGATTTTAGGGTTAGGGTTTAGGTTTTAGTTTAGGGTTTAGGGTTTTTGTTTTTGTTTTTTTTAAACAGAGAATAAATTTAGATTCAACGTTTCTTCTTTTCGATTTCATCAACCTAATAACAAATCAGGGAAGTGAAGTAATCGATGACCTCCTGGGGACTAGCTAAATCCTTGTGTTCTCAGATGTCCATACTATATACTAATTACCATTCAATCTTATATAAATCAACACATGAATAGACAAAGAGAATAGGATATTGATACACTTAAGCTATAAGCACATGGATTTATTATGTATTTATAACTAGCAACATAACATATATTATTATTCATTTATAAGCTTTTGAAAAATACATTTGGAATTAATAGTGATAATAGCCATGCATATATTAAATTAAATCAACACATGCAAGCTTACATAAAGGAAATCCATTTTACTTTACTTGATTTTGAAAAGATGGATGCATGAATTCAAATGACATACCAAATTTAACATGATTGGAAAGCGGACAATCAAATATAAGCATGTGATTCATTGAACCAAACTAGTTCTTAAGGATAATCAAATCAAATAAGATTATTTAAAGCAAACCAAAGCCTCTTTATTAATTAAGTTTTGGATTTGATTTGATTTAAGGACAAGAAGAGAAATCATCACTTGTTATTTTAAACCCATTCCCACATTAGTTATTTGATTTAATTTAAGGAAATGTAATTAAGTTGATTTTATGGGTTAATTAAGTTGAACCCTTAATTAGATGAATTAATTACCCTTACCTATGTCACCTTAAAGTAATTAAATAAATAATTATGAGCCAACATGATATGCATAGAAAAAAACTTGTAATGATCCTAGGAAATAAAAGGGGCCTAATGTAATTGGCTCATGATTAATAGTTAATTAGATTAAGGGACATAATTAATTATTCTTATGGTTTTCCCACACATGTGGACTAACCATAATTTCATTAAAGTCCTTTAGGTTATTAAACACCTAAAGATCTGACTTAATTAATTGGGTGATGTGATTACGATTTCAATTTGATTAAGTATTAATTAATTAGTTAAATCTTAATTAATTTCATTTTTTTTAAAAGGGTGAAATGAACTTAGGAAAGGGCTATTCCGTTCACTTAATGTTGAACAATGATTAATAAATTTAATTAACTAATTTGTTTTTATTCATGGGATTAATTAATCATTAATTAACTTAAAAGAGTAGTTAAGGTTTAATTAGACAAATTTCTTAATTAAGTGAGCAATAAATCCCAAGAAAATCATGAGAGGACATGTCATCCCATTAAATTAACCCACAAAATTTGGGATTAGTTGCTCAAGTAATTAAAAAAAATTAAACTAATTAATATTGTAATTAAACCATAATTACTATTCAAAATTAGTTAAGATAATTTTTAATTAATTCTTCTCTAAAATACCTTTAAAATGAGTATTTATTTGCAATTTGTTTATTTCTCTATGATTTTTTATGATTTTTAAAAGTTTAGTCATTAAAAATGATTAATTAAGCCTAATTAAAATCTAATCCTATTGGCGCCACATGGAGTGCTAACGCGACATAATTTCAACATGACACCGCGTGATTGGCTACTTAAAACATATCCAACTCAGTGCCTATGTGGTGGTGGGGGATGTGATTTTTTGTTCGTCATCCGATCTTTGGATTAAATCGGCTATGATTAATCCCACAACTGAATAGGATTAAATCAAAAAAATCTAGCAGATCTAATCATGCCCGCACATTTCGATCACGCAGAATGGATGGTGCACGATCTAACATCACTCGAGTGAGGGAGAATGGAGTCCGTCCGCCATTGATCACTTGATTCAAGCTTAATTGAGCTCGGATCAACTCCAAAATAATCCTACACCTTCACAACAACGATGAGGGGATCCAATGGTCAAGATCATATGATATATAAGTTCTCTTCTAAAAGCTCCAACCAATTTTTAACTAAGGATCAATTTTGGAAGCATACCTCATAGGAGCTCAAGATCGGTGCCTCAAACGATTGAGGAAGCTTCATCTAGTGGAGACGAAGCCTTGAGCAGCAATTGGATCAATTCCTTGATGTTCAAAAGCCATGAACAGATGATTTAGAGCTTAGCTTTGATCGAAGTTCCACCTCTGGTGCTCAGAAAGCTTGGGAGATGATTCATTCTATCTTAATGATTCCTAAGGAAGGTGCGTACAAAGTTAATTTGAGGTTGATGGAGAAACGAGGAAGTTAGGTCAGAAATGGGAGTGTCTTATTTCAAGACAAACAGGAATGGCATTTTTTGATCGAGAACGAGCTTGGGAGCTTAGGGAATGGCTCTAGTGGTTCATCTTGGGTAGCTAGGGCCCTGAGGAATGATTTTTATGTGTTTCCATGGAAACGAGGGGGTGTATACCCCCCTCCCCTTAGCACCACGCTTCATCTTAATTGGATGATGGGATTAGGTTTGGCTACTCGTGGTCATTCCATCTCAAGGAGTATTGGGAGGCAAGGAGTAGGTGAGTTGGCTCATCTTTGTTGGTTAAAGGTGTGGAGGTGGCTGCCAAGGAGGAATCATGGGTGTCCTATTGGCTACAAATGCTCCAATGGGGAAGGTAAGGTGATTTCACCTCCTATGGGTCATGGCCGACCCAACCACCTCTTAGGTCAGGTTGAGCAGTGTCCTAGGTGCCTAGGTGGACCATTGGGAGAGTACCAAGTGGCCAAGGAATAGAAATGACCACTTACGTGGGTGATTTATCTGATGTGATGTCATTGACCCAAGGGTAGAATGATCATTTGACATTGGATTTTAATTGGATAGATTTGAAATGAGCCAAAAGTGGGCTAGCACAAATTTCAAGTTAGTTGGAGTTAATTTGGTTATTGGCTCAATTTGACACATTTAGGTCAAACGTTAAGTTGGGACAAGTTGGACCAATAGTTGGGACAAGTTGACCAATTAGTCAAATTGGGTCAAACCAAGGTTGGGTCAAGTTCATATGATCATTTTGGCTATTTTGGTTCAATTGGTTTGGTTTAGTTTGGCTTAGATTTGATTTTGGCTTATTTGAATTCATTTGGGTCAAATGGGTTAAGTTGACCAATTTGATCAAATTGGCCAAATTGGCTTGGGTTGGGTGTTGGCTTGGGTTTAGTTGACCAATTGAAGATGATTGTAGGCTTTGATTTCAATTAATTTGGATTTGGCTTTGATTTAGGCCAACTTGAACCTTTAGATCAATTTGGGCTAAGTAGGTCAATTGGGTTTAATCGGTCCAATCTCAATTCAATAATCAATTTAGAATGAACTTGAGCTATAATCAATTTGGTATTTTAGGTCAATTTGGGCCAACTAAGAGGGCCAATTGGTTTGGTTTGACTCAATGAAGGTCAAGTCATATTCAAATATTGATTTTGATTTGGTAAGAATCATTGGTTTCAAGGGATTTGGCATAGGTTGCAATTTGGATAGTTTGGGTTCATATGGGTTAAGCAGTTGACTTGGTCAAATGACCAAGTTGACTTTGTTTGACCTAATTTGTGATAATTGATCAACTTAGGGTGATCAAAAATCATGATGGGAGGTTTTGATGGGCTTGGTTCAATCTAATTTGGATAGAATTAGAACTTGGCTCAAATAGGTCAAATTGGCCACTTGGGTCAAGTGGACCAATTGGGTTTAATTGGGTTGATTTTGGGTTGAGTTTGATTTAGTTGAGTTTATATATGGATTTGGGATTAATATATAAATTCAATTGCAATTGGCTTGGGTTTAAATGGGTTTTGGTTCATTTGAACATTTCAAGTCAAAAGGGTTAAGTTGGGTTTGACTTGGGTTGATTTTGGTTTAGCTTAATGATTGTAGATTTCATTTATATTTGTAAATATGATTGAAGGTATGATTGATTCATGAAAAAATCAATTGAATTTGGGTTTTAGAATGAAGGAATTTGGCTAAGTCCATGGAGTTGGGTCATGTGGCTTATGTTTGGATTTTGATTTGGTTTGATTTAATTTTGATGATTTAAATGTATATTTCATTTAAATTTGTGAAGATTATTAAAAATATGTTTGATTTGTTAGAAAATCAATTGAGTTTGACTTGATTTGGATTAAGATTTGGCTAAGTCCATGGGATAGGTCATGTGGCTTAGGAAGGGTTTTGATATAATTTGATTTAGTTTGATTTATATTTCATCATTTGAATGTAGATTTTATTTATATTGAGGAAGATGATTGAAGATATAAATTGATTATGAGAAAATCAATTGATTTTGGATTGATTTGGATTAAGATTTGGCTAAGTCCATGGGATAGGTCATATGGCTTGAAGGGTTTCAAGTTTGGATTGATGGCTTCAATCATTTGGTTTTAAAATTTGGGTTTGGATTTGGATTTGAATTTGATGTTTGAATTGAACTTATGGTTTGGTTTGAGAAGGTGAACATTGATTGGATTTGGGTTGTAGGGTAGGTGGATTATCCTAATCCTTAAGGCATAACCTAATCCTTTAGTTAACCGTTCTAAGTCTTAAGCTTAGTTAAGTGTTTACTTGTTACAAGTGTGTCTTATGACTCAGAAGTCTCTGTCTGGAAGATTGAATCACTCTAGAAGTGAGGGTGCCCAGGTTCCATAGGTTGCCTTTGGATATAGATGATTGGAAGATCAAAGCCAAGTTTCACATTATAGACTCGGATACATCTTTCAACGCTTTGCTTGGGAGACCATGGATACATGAAAACAACATAGTTACATTAGCTCTATGTCAGTATTTAAAGTTTATGAGAGGTGGGATCATCTACTGTGTCAAAGGAGATCTCAAGCCATTTACAGTTCATGAGGTCAGTATATATGAGAATACAACTTACTAACAAAGTTTTAAAAAAAAAAGAAAAAGAAAAAGAAAAAGAAAGTGAAAAAGAAAAGGAAATGAAAAATAAAAGGGAGTGGAAATAGACTTGGAGGAGGAAGTGGAGCTCGACATTTTCCACCCACGTCATTTTATTCAACATATGGGTAAAATGACGACCTCCACTGTGAGGAATATGCGCAGAGGCAATCCTGGGTGGAAAACCTCCTTATTGGCCACCCAATAGAAGATTTATTCCAGTTACTAGGAGTACACCTGCTATCCATATAGACTTAGAATCTAGTTTATTGGATGAGTCTTATATAGTTAGCATACCAACTAGCTCTTCTAAGTAGTAGATTCTCTTGGAGGTGACACTTGAGCCAGATAGCGATGAATATCGGGGTCCAAATCTAAGCATAAGTGTATCTAAGTCTATATTTGAAACAGTTAGGAATTAGTTTGGAACCTTAGCTCTAATCTCACTTTCCTCTCAAAATGCTAAGGGTTTGGTAGTTAAGGAAGCCCCTAAGTCATCCACAGGTGTGAAGACTCAGAGGTTCTTTCTGAGAGCATCATCCTCAAGTCAAGAAGTTGATGTAGAACTTGAGGATGATTCATATAAAAACTTTATAGAATTACCTTTTGATTGATACTTTCCTGGTGTTCATAATTTAGCAAAGAAAGGGTTAATCCCATATACTTGGTCAAAGCACAAGTCAGACTACTTCAAAAGAATATGGAAGAACAAATGCAAAAGCTCTCAATCAAGTGACTAAGATTGAGTGGGTCCAGATGATGATGATTATTGCTTAGTTATCACCAATCATTTGAAATCTAGTAGGTTCTTTTCAAATCACAATAAATCATATGAGGAGCTATTCATAGAAACTTCAAATGATCCAGATGACTATGAAGTCAAAGATGCTCCACCAGAGTTCAAAGAAGAGATCAAGTCAACCATCTATGAGCTCAAAGAAATCAACTTAGGAATTGAAGAAGATCCATGGCCGACATACATCAGTTATTCATTGAATGAAATTGAAACCAATAACTTAGTTAAGCTATTGATTGAGTTTAAGGAATGCAATGCATGGAGTTACATAGAGATTCTTGGATTGGCTCTTGACGTAAGTCCATAAACTAGCAATATAGCATATTGCTAACCTTATCAAGCAAGCTTCTACGATGCAATTAGACATAGAAAAGTAGGTCATCAAGAAACTAATCGATGTTGGCTTCAGGGAAGAAAAATACCCGTTAGCCAAAGATCATTCTAAGAAAAGGAAAGGTCAAATTCACATATGTGGCAATTTTAGGGATTTAAATAAGGCATGTCTAGAAGAAGAATTCCACTACCAATCCCAGAGCTGATGGTGGAAATTACCTCATCTCATGTAGTCTTCTCTTTCATGGATGGCTCATCTGGATATAACCAAATAAAGATGGCCCCTGATCAGAATCTATTGCTATAAGGTCATGCCTTTCAGCCTTAAAAATGCCAGTGCTACATACCAGCAAGCTATGACTTGAATCTTTGACAAACTGATTCATCATCAAGTTGAGTGTTATGTCAATGATCTCATAGTCAAAATTAGAGAAATGGAATACCATCTCTTAGACTTGAGAGTAGTTTTTGAATAGTTAAGACAATTTAACCTCAAAATAAACCCCCTGGAGTGTGCATTCACAGTAGCTTCAAGAAAATTCCATGGGTTTTTGTCTGACACCAGGGAATCAAAATTGATCTGCAAAAGATCAATGCAATATTAGAAATGCCACCTCCTAAAAGTTTAAGTGAATTCAGATCATTCCAAGGGCGATTGTCATTGCTAAGATGCATTATATCCAACTTATTGAGAAGATGTCAGCCATTCTCAGCACTTGTCAAAAATGATGCCAAGTTCAAGTGGGATGATAAGTGTGAACATTCCTTCGAAGACATCAAGCATTACCTAATGATGCCGTTAGTTCTAGTGGCCCCTATCCTAGGAACACCGTTCATACTTTACACTGTTGTATTAGATGACTCCCTTGGTGCTTTATTGGCCCAAGCTGATGATGAAGGGAAGGAAAATGAACTCTACTACCTCAACCATCATCTAATCCCTACTGAGGCTAATTATCCACCCATTGAGAAGCATTGCATAGTTTTAATCTTTGCATCCCAAAAGCTACAACACTAGATGCTTCCTCATAAGGTGAACTTAATCTCTATCATCAATCCACTATAATATCTCATGACACATCTGACACTATCCGAATGATTAGCATGCCAGTCCATGATCCTCTCACAATTTGAAATTACCTTCATACCCCTCCGTGCACTGAAAGGATAAGGGCTAGCAGATTTCTTAGCAGCACACCCACTTCCTGCTGACTCTCTACTTAATGATAATCTCCCCAATGAATAAATCATGAGCTTAGGGGATACTAGCATTCACCCGTGGGAGATGTACTTTGATGGTGTAGCTTCCTCAGAAAAAGGAGAAGAACCACAATCTACTATTCCAAGAAAGGCAGTGGTATGAATAGTTCTCTTAACTCTAGACCATGATGTGATGAGATTCTCATATCATCTTTCCAATCCTTGCACCAACAACGAAGCTGAATATGAGGCTCGATCGAGTGGAGTTAGTTACTCTAAGCATCCAAACATCAACATCTTTGAGGTTTCTAAATTAGTTATCAACCAAAGCATTGAGTTATATAAGGTTATAAAGCCTAAGCTCCATCACTACCACAACTACACCATGGAGTTATTGGCCAAAATCCTAGAGATTACCATTTATAAGATTCTTCATGGAGAGAATGCCATAGCGTATGCTTTAGCCAAGCTTGCCAAGGAGTTATATGTCCGAGGATGTCCATACCAATAAATGTCCAAAATAGACAAGTCTTATCCCTTATTGATATTGAACTCATCAAAAAGTACTTTCTTGAATGGGAGGTTTCCATTGCCAAGAAGGATGAGGAGTTTGATTGGACGCAACCATTCATGGATTAACTAAATAAAGGAAAACTACCTCAAGAGAAGTCCTAAGCCCACCAGATGAAGTAGAGAGCACTTTCATACACTCTTGTGGATGATGTCTTGTATCGGTCTTTCGATCATATCTGGTTACATTATTTAGACAAACATGAAGCCCGTATAATCATGGCCAAGGTACACTCAGGATTATGTGGGGCCAACTATTCTGATTCGAAGATGAAAGCCAAGATCAAGAGACTAGGATACTACTGGCCATCGATGATCAAAGATTGGATTGATACGGCTAGTGATGCCATCAATGTCAAATACATGGTGTGGTCCTACACTAACCACCCAACATTCTACATCCTACATTGGCCTCATGGCCATTCGAGTGTTGGGGTACTAACATAGTGGTCCGATTGATCCTCTTTCTTCCAAGGGTCATCGATTCATCTTAGCTACTATTGACAACTTTTCCAAATTGGCGAAGGTGATTTCACTCAGAGAGGTCATAGCTCAACATGTGCTCTAAATGTTTAGGAACCATATCGTTTATAAGTTCAGAGTGTCTCAATGAATTATATCTAATAATGGTACTACATTCAAGAGCATCAAGATAAACAACTTTGCCTAGAGACATAGCATAGATTGGAGATATTCTATCATCAACTATCCAAGGGAAAATGGCTTAGCAATAAAAAACTCTCATCCAAATAAAGAAGATACTAATAATAGTGAGAGCAAGTTAGTTGAAGCCTTATGGTCCTAGCTCACCACATATAGAACTCCAACTCAGTCTACTCCTTTCTTCTTAGTGTATGAGTATAAAGTCATTCTATCATTAAAAGTCTAACTCCCATCACTAACGATAGTAATGGGTAGTTAGATCACAATAGAGGAGAACGCTAAGTTGAAGTTAGAAAAGCTCAAAGGTTTGGAGGAGAGATGACTACGGGCATGCCAAAACTTCTAGTTGTACAAAGATAAAATGATTCAAGCTCACAACAAGTTGGTCCGTCCTAGAGCTTTTTAAGTAGGAGAGCTTATTTTAGTTCTAAGGAGACTGATTGTTGCCCATCCTAAGATGGGAGGCAAGTTTGAACCCACTTGGGAAGGACCTTTTGCCATAGAGAAGGCCTAAAAAAGAGGATCTTATCAACTTATTAATCATAAGAGAGAGGGCCCAATGCTTCCAATCAACGGGCTCTACTAAAAAATATTATAAATCATGTTTGAAAATAATTATCATCAATGAAAATTCCATTTTGAATTCAATCTCTTCTATATTGAAAGTATTCTTGTTTGTGAATCTGCCACGATGTTAGGGTAGGTGTAAGGAACCCAAGTAGCATCCTATCCATCATCGACACAACACAAACACAAACTACACACAAACATATAAAATAAACACATATCTTTTGTCTCGAGATACTCTAAATTGAGATAATGCTCCTAGCGACACTCACTTAGTAGCTGTTCTAAGTCTGGCAGACCTGCTACCCTGCTAGTTTATCACACTAGTAGTTTTCTTGCTTTGGAGGATGTAAATATGCTACGCTTTCCTTCCTTACTTGGGCACTGTACACTGACGAGCATCTTATTAGTTTAGTAGACCTTAATGTGCAGCCAATAAATTTCCTCATGTTTGCTTCGTTTAAGAGGATGTGAGTCTGCTACACTTTTTTCTTGGATTAGCCTTCATGCACTGACTGGGTCGAGTATATTTGAGATTTTTAATAAGTTCCCTAGCGGCTCCTTCCCTCCTAACTACTTCAAGTCCTGGGTCCAGCCTTTCCTCGTGGCTCCCCGCTAGTAGTCATGGTCATGTCCGGCCACGATGATAGACTATCCTGATGAGTTTCGCTTGGAAAGTTGTAAGCCTACATGCTTTCTATCCAGATTGATCATTGCACATTAGGTTAGCTAGTTCTCACTATGCTGATGGATACACCTTAGGTTGGTTGGTTCTCGCACCTTAGGATACACCACTCATGGAAGATGTAAGTTTTCTATACATTCTCCTTGAGTTGGCCATCATACACATGTAAGCTTTCTTTTCCAAGGCTTAGGATAATGCCCCTAGTAGCACCTCCCCTGTGGGCACTATATTTGGATCATGTCCTTTATGACCCCATCTAGACACTACCCAAGTTATTATCATATTAGATAGTTCCCCTTTCCTTGTAACCACCCCTGTGGTTGGAGAATCCATCCTATGGATGTGCAGATTCTCCCTTGGTCCAGTAAATCTAAGATAGGTCAAGGCTGACATAGCCCCTTCTCAATGTGGTCCATCACACACCAACAGGGTCAATATAAACATATAAATAAAAAATATATTCACTTATGGATTAGGAGGACACCCAAAGCAGTAGCTTTTCAAGCAAACATCCTATCATTAGGGCAGTGTCTACAAAACTCCCTATAGGAATCACCTAACTACTCTTGAGTTGATATAAGTCCATAGTGGCATTCACTTAATAGTCGCCCCTAAGTCAGGTTTGATTTGTTATGCTACCAATAGGTCTCTGCAGTCATTGTTCCCTACTTTAGAAGATGTGAGTTTCTTACGCCTACTTCCTAGTGCAACCATTGTACACTGAAAGGCAACCCCTTAGGTTGACTAGCTCTACCGCATAGCCAGTATACTATCCCTTTAGATTTGTAAATATGAGGTAAGATAAGTTCGATATAGTCCCTTCTCAGAGGGTCCATCACACACCGACATGGTCCATAAATTAAATCCATCAAATTTGATCAAGCTCACATCTCCAGTATATATGCCCTCAATTCAAAATCAAACAAAACCAAACAAACCATATCAAATCAAATGAAATTAAGTTAAAATTTATCCTGACTACTGTTGAGTTGACATAAGTTCCCAACATTCACTCAATAGTCGCCCTAGGTCAGGTTCGATTTGTTATGCATCCAATAGGTCACCCCAACGGTTGTTCCTATCTTTGGAAGAGGTAAGTTTGCTACGCTTTCTTTCTAGCATAGCCATTGCACACTGAAAGGAAAACCCTTAGGTTGGTTAGCTCTACCCCATAGCCGGTAGACTATCATTTTGGATTTGTAAATCTGAGGTAGGTCAAGGCTGATATAGCCCTTTCTTAGTGGGTCCATCGCACACAGATAGAGTCCATACATTAACTCAGATTAAATTAAACCAAATTTAATTTTTCCCAGTGGAGTTAAATCACACCCTTCTCCCCAGTGGTGCCCCAACTCATATATAAACAAGTCAAGCAAATAAATCAAATTCAAAACCAACCTTCTTAGTGGAGCCAAATTAATCCAACTCCACCTAGCAGAGCCTAAATAAAAAAAATTCAACCAATCTCTTATTCCCAATAGATACATCTCTAAACAAATCTATGAAAGCAAATTGAAATCCCAATCCCCAATGGATAGCCTGAACCTGCTTCCCTAGTGGAAGGTTCATATACCCGATCCCTAGCGGACTCAAGCCCATATCTCTAGTAGATATGCCTCCACAATTAAAACAAACAAATTAAAGTCAATTTGATCTTAATCCCATTAGATTCTTATCTCTTCTTTCCACAAATCATATAATCAAATCAAATTCAAACCTTGTCCCTAGCAAATTTTGTTCTTCTATGCCCTCAACATAGACCCCTCATATGTCATACCCAATGCATGTGTGATCCCCTAGTGGATCTCCCTCCATGTCCTTGACATGGAATTCTCATCAAATCATATTTCTTCTCTTATGCACACCCTTAATACTTCAACCAAAAGCCTAACAATGTATTTGTTCAAATTACATCATCTTAACATTATAATCAACATTTTATGATTTGTGATGGTGCAAGCTCAAACTAACTATACAATATCATGCTAAACATATTATAGTGTGAATTAACACACTACATTAAATTATAATATATGATGTTATATTATATTTTGCTATAATATAATATATTGTCTAACATTACACATCATTAGAATCAGTCAAAAAAAACAAATAACAAAATTTCCTCAAAATATGAATAATGTTCATTTTGGTTGTAAAATTATTAATTTTCTATTAGAAATGGTACAAAATAGCATAATTTTGGCATTGCTTCTTAGTGTGTGCTGTGAATTTGGCAAAATTCTTCCATCTCAACCTTCAAATTAATATTTTTGTGAGTTTTGAACCAATGTATTATAGCAAAAGTAAAACATACTAAAATATACAGTAACATATAGCAACACACCACCACATTTATATATATATGAAGTTATATTGTTATGCACAATTAATTTTAATATGCTTTCATATAATATATTATCTTACATTACGCCTTTAAATGAATCACTTTAAGCAAAATTTTTATAAAATTTGGTTGAAAAATAAACATTTATTTTGGATGCAAAATTCCAATCTTTTGATTAAATGACACACCATAGCACACCCTCAATGATGTTCCCTAAAGCTTACCTTAAATTTGGACAAATCCCATCATCTCAGCCTATAAATCAATATTTTTATGAATTATACCAATACAAACTCTACTACATCATACTATAACAAACTAAAATATGCTAATAATCAAGTAGTAATACACAATAGTATGCTATAATGCATGATGCTACACTATGTTATGGCATCCTATATTATAATACACTATAACATATTATATTATACTATATTTGCATATCACATCACAATGGATTTCTTTAGATAAAAAATCATAAATTTAGTCTAAACAATAAAGAAATATATATTTTAATCGTATCACTTTCATATTTTAAATTGAAATGATATATTATGATTCCATGCTATACTTATTATGAATTTGGCCAAATTCCACCAGTTTAAAGACTAAACCAACATTTTTATAAATAATGCTAGTGTAGGCTCGACTGCATGATTGTAAAATACTAAAAGAATTTAAAAAGCATAGAAAAATATATTATGATATATGATGTTATACTATGCGAAAACATATAATATTTATTTTGAACATAAAATCTTACTTTTTAGAATACAAGTGGCACAACACACTTTGGGTACTACAACCTAATTCCCACTTCAAATTTAACAAATTTCATCCTCTAATTTACTAAATCAATATATTTATGATTTATATTAATATAGACTATAGGGCACAAAACCATAATATACTAAAATATTTCATAACATCTTATAACATCCAAAAACACATCACTACATGCTAAAATATGTGATGCTACATTATATTATAATATATGGTATTATGATATGATTTAGGGTATTTAAATCTCTAATAGTTAAGTAAAAGTCTCTTGAAGACATTTTCTTTGGCTACCATAACTATATTAGGATTAGGTCATTCTTTAGATCTACTCCTAATGACATCTTTATTCAATGTTTAGGGTTTATGGTTTAGGGTTAGTTTAAGATTAGTTTAGGAATTAGGGTTTAGGGTATGGGGTTTGGGGTTTAGGGTTTAGGGTTTAGGGTTGTAGGTTTTTGGGTTTAGGGTTTAGGGTTTTAAGGTTAAGTGTTTAGAGTTTAGGGTTTAGGGTCTTAGAGTTTAGGGTTTATGGTTTAGAGTTTTAGGGTTTAGGGTTTAGATTTAGGGTTTATGATTTAGGGTTTAGGTTTTAGGTTTAAGGTTTATGTTTTTATTTAGGGTTTAAGGTTTAGGGTTTAGGGTTTATGGTTTAAGGTTTTTTTAACAGAGAACAAATTTAGATTCAACATTTTTTCTTTTCAATTTGATCAACCAAGTAGCACCCCAAGTTTTTTGAGGCACGAGCGATGACTTAAATAAAAATGAGTACCCATAGAATAAATTAAAAACCCAAGACAAGTAGAACTGTCTCTACCATAGACATAGTTCCATAAGAAGCAGATCGGATCAGCCATTCTTCAATTTCTCAAGTTCCTATCAGAACCACCCCGGCCTCTTGAGTAGCAGGATTGCCATCATATCCTTGATCTCTCCCTCCACCATCACCATGGCTTTAACCTCCATCACTCATCCCACCTCCATAACCACCACTGCTCCGACCAACACCTCCATATCAACCAGCACCTCTAGATCCCCCACCACCCCTACAGTAATCACCACCTCCACCTTCATCTCCACCGCTAAATCTACACTAAGCCTAGTTGACTGTGATGTTCCTGCCTTCACGATTCTGCCCATTCTTATGGTTTAGGGTTTAGGGTTTAGGGTTTAGGGTTAGTTGAGGATTTAGAGTTAGGGTTTAGGGTCTTTTAGGGTTTAGGGTTCTAGGTTTAGGGTTTAAGGTTCTGGGTTTAGGGTTTAGGGCTTAGGATTTAGGGTTTAAGGTTTATGGTTTTTTTAAATTAAGTATATATGTAGGTTTAGGTTTATTTAGTTTATTTAACTTTTTTTTATTTTAGTTTTTTATTTTATTTATTTTATTTAGTTTATTTATTTTAGTTCAAGTTTTTTATTTTATTTTATTTTTTAGGTTTAGGTTTAGGTTTATGTTTTTTTTTTAGTTTAATTATATTTTTATTTTAATTTTTAGGTTTAGTTTTTTTTTTATTTTTAGGTTTTGGTTTTGGTTTTCAATTTATTTTTTTAGGATTTATTTTTTAGTTTAGGTTTAAGTTTATTTTTATTTTTTTTTATTTTTTTAGTTTAGGATTTTGGTTTAGTTTATTTTAGGTTTAGATGTAGGTTTTATTTATTTTAGTTTAGGTTTAGGTTATTTCATTTTATTTATTTTAGGTTTAGGTTTTTTTTTTAGTTTAGGCTTTATGTTTTATTTTTTCTTTATTTCTAGATTTACTTTTTATGTTTAAGTTTTTATTTAGTTTTATTTTATTTTATTTTAGGTTTATTTTATTTTTATTTTACGTTAAGTTTTTATTTTTAGGTTTATTTTATTTTTTTAGTTAAGTTCAGATTTTTATTTATTTTATTTTAGTTTAGTTTTTTTATTTCATTTTATTTTTAGGTTTAGCTTTAAGTTTTAGTTTAGGTTTTTATTTTATTTTTTATTTTATTTTATTTAGGATTAGGTTTTTTTATTAATTATATTTTAAGGTTTTATTTAGTTTAGGTTTAGGTTTTAAGTTTTTAGGGTTTAGGGTTTAGAGTTTACTATTTAGGCTTTAGCGTTTAGGGTTTTTAGGGTTTAGGGTCTAAGGTTTTGAGTTAGCTTAGGGTTTCTTGTTAGTTTAGGGTTTAAGTTTAACTTAAGGTTTAGGGTTAGTTTAGGATTTAGGGTTTAGTGTTTAGGGTTTTTTAGGGCTTAGGGTTTGGGGTTAGTTTAGGATTTAGGGCTTAGGGTTTTAGGGTTTAGGGTTAGTTTTAGGGTTTAGTGTTTAAAATTTAGGGTTTAGGATTTATGGTTTAGGGTTCATGATTTTGAGTTTTTTAAAAAAAAAGTTGGTAAACCATTTGGTTTACGTTTAGTTAGTTTATTTTTTATTTATTTTAGTTTAGTTTATTTTTTAAATTTTATTTAGTTTGGTTTATTTATTTTAGTTTAAGTTTTTTATTTTAGTTTATTTTTTTGGTTTAGGTTTAGGTTTATGTTTATTTTTTAATTTATTTTTTAAGTTTAAGTTTTATTTTTTTATTTTTAGGTTTTGGTTTAGGGTTTTATTTTATTATTTTATGTTTAGGTTTTAGGTTTTTATTTTAGGTTTATTTTAGTTTTATTTATTTTTTTAAATTATAGTTTAGGTTTAGTTTATTTTAGGTTTAAGTTTAAGTTTTATTTACTTTAGTTTAGTTTATTTATTTTTAGGTTAGGTTTACTTTAGTTTGTTTATTTTAGGTTTAGGATTTTTTTTAGTTTAGGGTTTAGGTTTTATTTTTTATTTATTTTTAGGTTTATTTTAAACATTTAGGTTTTTATTAAGTATTTATTTTATTTTATATTAGGTTTATTTTATTTTTATTTTACATTAAGTTTTTAATTTATTTTGGTTTTTTATTCTTAGATTTATTTTATTTTTTAGTTAAGTTTAAGTTTTTATTTATTTAATTATAGTTTAGTTTTTATTATTATTTTTTTATTTTTAGGTTTAGGTTTAGGTATAGATTTTTATTTTATTTTATTTTTTTTATTTTATATTAGTTTAGGTTTATTTATTATATTTTTAGGCTTTATTTAATTTAGGTTTAGGGTTTTAGTGTTTAGGGTTTAGGGTTTAACATTTTTTAGGGTTTTTTTAGGGTTTTTTAGGGTTTAGGGTGTAAGGTTGTAGTTTTAGGGTTTAGGGTTTAGGATTTTGGGTTTAAGGTTTTTTTTTGAATTATGAAAACTGGTAAGTTTAGGTTTATTTAGTATATTTAATTTATTATTTATTTACTTTAATATATTTTTATTTTTATTTTTATTTAGGTTTATTTTTTATTTTTATTTGGTTTAGTTTATTTATTTTTGGTGTATTTATTTTCGTTTAGGTTGTTTATTTTAGTTTATATTTTAAGTTTAGGTTTAAGTTTAGATTTATTTTTTAGTTGAGTTTTATTTTTATTTTATTTTTTAGGTTTAGGTTTTATTTTTTATTTTTATGTTTATGTTTAGGTTTTTATTTTATTTTCTTAGGTTTAGGTTTAACGTTTTTATTTTAGGTTTTATTTTTTTGTTTAGTGTTAGGTTTATTTTTAGTTTATTTTATTTTATTTAGTTTAGGTTTAGGTTTAGGTTTAGGTTTAGTTTATTTTAGGATTAGGTTTAGATTTTATTTATTTTAGTTTAGTTTATTTTAGTTTAGGATTAGGTTTATTTTATTTTGTTTATTTTATTTTTATTTTATGTTTATGTTTTTTTAGTTTAGGGTTTAAGTTTTATTTATTATTTATTTTTAGGTTTATTTTTTAGGTTTATGTTTTTATTTTATTTTATACAAGGTTTATTTTATTTTTATTTTATGTATAGTTCTTATTTTATTTAGGTTTTTTATTCATAGGTTTATTTTATTTTTTAGTTTAGTTAAATATTTATTTATTTTAGTTTTTTTATTTATTTTATTTTATTTTTTTAGGTTTAGGTTTAGGTTTTAGTTTAGGTTTTTATTTTATTTTATTTATATTATTTAGGTTTAAGTTTTTATTTATTTATTTTGTTTTTAGGTTTTATTTGGTGTAAGTTTAAGATTTTAGGTTTTTATGGTTTAGGGTTTAAGGTTTATTGTTTAGGTTTTAGGCATCAAGGTTTAGGGTTTAAGGTTTTAGGGTTTTGGGTTTTAGGGTTTAGGGTTTAGGGTTAAGGTTTATGGTTTAAGGTTTAGGGTTTAGGGTTTAGGGTTTAAGGTTTATGGTAAGGTTAGGGTTTATAGTTGGATTTAGGTTTAGGTTTTAGGTTTAGGTTTTTTTTAAGGTTTAGGATTTTAGGTTTAGTTAGGTTTAAGTTTAGTTTATAGTTTTAGATTAGTTTAGGTTAGAGTTTAAAGTTTAGGTTTAGTTTAGGTTAATTTAGAGTTTAGGGTTTAGGGTTTATGATTTAGGGTTTAGGGTTTAGGGTATAGAGTTTAGGTTTTTTTTAATAAAGTTAACTAGTCGGTTTAGGAATATTTAGTTTATTTATTTTATTTTAATTTCATTTTAATTTATTTTTATTTTTTTATTTGTTTAGTTAGTTTATATTTTTTAGGTTTATTTACTTTAGTTTAGGTTTTTTATTTTAGTTTATTTTTTAGGTTTAAGTTTAGGTTTATGTTTTTTATTTAGTTTAGTTTTATTTTTATTTTATTTTTTAAGTTTAGGTTTTATTTTTTACTTTTAGGTTTAGGTTTAGGTTTTTATTTTATTATTTTAGGTTTATTTTTAGGTTTTCTTTTTTATTTTAGGTTTAGGCTTGTTTTTTGTTTATTTTATTTTATTCAATGTAGTGTTTAGGTTTAGTTTATTTTGTTTATTTTAGGTTTAGGTTTATTTCTTAGTTTAGGGTTTAGGTTTTATTTTTTATTTATCTTTATGTTTTATTTTTTTTTTTATTTTTTAGGTTTAGGTTATTATAAGTTTTTATTTTATTTGATTTTAGGTTTATTTTATTTTTATTTCACATTTAGTTTTTATTTTATTTAAGTTTTTTATTATTTAGGTTTATTATATTTTTTTAATTTAGTTTAGGTTTTTATTTATTTTATTTTAGTTTAGTTTTTATTTTTTATTTTATTTTATTTTTAGGTTTAGGTTTAGTTTTTTTTTATTTTATTTAGGTTTAGATTTTTTAATTAATTTTATTTTTAGGTTTTATTTAGTTTAGGGTTAGGTTTTTAGGTTTTTAGGTTTAGGTCTAGGGTTTAGGGTTTAGGGTTTGGGGTTTAGGGTAGAAGGTTTATAGTTGTAGGTTTTAGGGTTTAGGATTTAGGGTTTAGGGTTTAGGGTTTAGGGTTTAGGATTTAGATTTTAGGGTTTTATGGTTTATGGTTTAGGGTTTAGGGTTTAAGGTTTTAGGGTTTAGGATTTAGGATTTAGAGTTGTAAGTTTAGGGTTTAGGGTTAGGGTTTTTTTTTCTACTTTTATATTTTTATCATTTAGGGTTTAGGGTTTAGTGTTTATGATTTAGGTTTTAGGTTTAGGTTTCAGGTTTTAGTTTAAGGTCTAGGTTTTAGGTTTAGGGTTTAGATTTTAGTTTAAGCTTTTGTGCTTTTGGTTTTTTTTAATGATGATGCATAAAGCAAATCAAAAACCTTAGATAACTAGAACTGTCTCTACTGTAAAGATATAGTTCCATAAACAGAGTCGGTCGAGTTCTTGGTTCTCTAGTTCCCATCGAACTAACGACCTCTCTGTAGTGGGGTCCACCATCATATCCTCGATCTCTCCCTATCACCACATCAGCAGCATCCATTGCCCCTCACACCACACTACTACCACCACCACTCTAGATCCCCACCACCATGGCGATACATTTTCTTCCTTTTCTCCATGATATCTTGAGCATGGTTGTGATGTTCCTACCATTAAGGTTCTGTCGATTCTTAGGGTTTAGGTTTAGGATTAGGTTTAATAGTTTTAGGGTTTAGGTTTATTTTTTAATTTATATAGTTACTTTAGGTTTAGGTTTAGGGTTTGGGTTTTAGGGTTTAGGGTTTATGGTTTTAGGGTTTAAGTTTAGGGTTAGGGTTTAATTTAGGATTTAGGGTTTAAGGTTTAGGATTTAGGGTTTTTTAGGGTTTAGGGTTTAAGGTTGTAGGTTTCGGGTTTAGGGTTTATGGTTGTAGGATTAAGGTTTAGTGTGGTTTTTTTAAAATTAAGTGAAATAGTAGATTTAGGTTTATGGATTTAGGGTTTTAGGGTTTAGGGTTTAAGGTTGTAGGTTTGAGGGTTTATAGGATTGTATTTTAGGTTTTTTTAAAATTAAGTGAAATAGTAGATTTAGGTTTATTTTTCATTCTAATTTAGTTTAGTTTATTTATTTTAGGTTTATTTATTTTTATTTAAGTTTTTTATTTTATTTTATTTTTAGGTTTATGTTTAGGTTTAGTATTATTTTATAGTTGAGTTTTGATTTTATTTTATTTTTTAGGTTTAGGTTTTTAGGGTTTAGGGTTTAGGATCTAGGGTTTATGGTTTAGGGTTTTGGCTTTAGCATTTTAAAGGCTTAGGTTTTAGGGTTTAGGGTTTAGGGTTAGGGTTTAGGGTTTAGGGTATAGTTTTTAGTGTTTAGGCTTTAGGGTTTAGGGTTTTTATGGTTTAGGGTTTTGGGGGTTTTAGGTTTGGGTTTGGCTTGGTCAGGGATTATGATTTAGCGTTGTAGGCTTAGGGTTAAGGATTAGTTTTAGGGTTCATTGTTAGTGTATTTTTTATTTTATTTTTTATTTTTAGGGTTTACGATTTAGGGTTTAAGTTTCAGGTTTAGGGTTTAGATTTTAGTTTAGTTTTATTTTTAAATTAAGTAAACCAATAGGTTTATATTTTTTTAAATTTATTTAATTTATTTTTTATTTATTTTAGTTTATTTTATTTTATTTTTATTTAGGTTCATTTTTTATTTTAGGTTTGTTTATTTTAGTTTAGCGATTTTACTTTAGTTTATTTTTAGGTTTAGGTTTTGGTTTATGTTTATTTTTTAGTTTAGTTTATTTTATTTTATTTTTTAGGTTTAGGTTTTATTTTTTATTTTTAAGTTTAGGTTGAGATTTAGGTTTTTATTTTATTTTTTAGGTTTAGGTGTTAGGTTTTTAATTTAGGTTTATTTTTCAATTTTATTTTTTGGTTTAGGTTTAATTTTAGTTAATTTTTTTTATTTAGTTTAGTGTTTAGGTTTAGTTTATTTTTGGTTTAGGTATATGTTTTATTTATTTTAGTTTAGTTTATTTTAAATTATGTTTAGGTTTATTTTATTTTGTTTATTTTAGGTTTAGGCTTTTTTTTAGTGTTAGGTTTAGGGTTTATTTTTTATTTATTTTTATGTTTATTTTTTAGGTTTAGGTCTTTATTTAGTTTTTATTTTATTTTATTTAGTTTTATTTTATTTTTATTTTTCATTTAGTTTTTATTTTATTTAGGTTTTTTATTTTAAGGTTTATTTTATTTTATTTAGTTTAGTATAGGTTTTTATTTATTTTATTTTATTTTAATTTGTATTTTTTATTTTATTTTATTTTTAGGTTTAGGTTTATGTTTAGGTTTAGGTTTAGGTTTTAGTTTAGGCTTTTATTTTATTTAGCTCCACGTTTTTTAATTTATTTTATTTTTAGGTTTTACTTAATTTAGGCTTAGGTTTTTAGGTTTTAGGGTTCAGGGATAAGGGATTAGGGTTTAGGGTTTAGGGTTTGGGGTTTAGGGTTTAGTGTTTAGGGTTGTTGGTTTTGGGGTTTAGGGTTTAGGGTTTAGAGTCTAGGGTTTAGGGTTAATGGTTTAGAGTTTAGGGTTTAGGTTAGGGTTTTTTATTTTTTATTTATTTTTAGGGTTTAGGATTTAGATTTTAGGTTTAAGGTTTAAGGTTCAAGTTTTAGTTTAGGGTTTAGGGTTTTTGGTTTTTTGTCTTAATAGATAACAAATTCTTCTTTTCAATTTCATCAACCAGGTAACACACCAAGTTTTTAAAGATAGAAGTGATGACATAGATCCAAAATGAGCACGCATAAAGTAAAATTAAAAACCCTAGATAACTAGAACCGTCTCTACTATAAACACATGATTTCATAGCAGTCGATCGTTCTCTTTCTCTAGTTCCCATCAACCACCCCGCTGAAAGTAGCGATCCACCATCATATCCTCAATCTCTCCTCTCACCATCACGATTATAACCCTCATCGCTCCTCCAACCTTGAAGACTCCAACCACCACCTCCATATCCACCGATGATCCCCACCACCACGTGATAATCGCCTCCTCCTTCGCCTCTGATCTAGACGAGCTTGATGGTGATGTTCCCATCAAGGTTTTGCCCATTCTTAGGGTTTAGGTTTAGGTTTAAGTTTATTAAGTTTTAGGGTATAGGTTTATTTATTTTTAGTTAATTTAGTTACTTTAAGTTTAGGTTTAAGGTTTGGTGTTTAGGGTTTAGGGTTTAGGGATAGGGTTTAGGGTTTAGGGTTTAGGGTTTAGGATTGAGGGTTTAGCATTTATGGTTTAGGGTTTTAGGGATAAGGGTTATGATTTAAGGTTTAGTGTTTAGGGTCTTTTAGGGTTTAGGGTTGTAGGTTTAGGGTTTAGGGTTCAGGGTTTAGGGTTTAGGGCTTAGGATTTAGGGTTTAAGGTTTATGGTTTTAAATTAAGTATATATTTAGGTTTAGTTTATTTAACTTTTTTATTTTAGTTTTTTTTATTTTATTTATTTTATTTAGTTTATTTATTTTAGTTCAAGTTTTTTATTTTATTTTATTTTTTAGGTTTAGGTTAAGGTTTATGTTTTTTTTTAGTTTAATTATATTTTTATTTTAATTTTTACGTTTAGTTTTTTTTTTTATTTTTAGGTTTTGGTTTAGGTTTTCAATTTATTTTTTTAGGATTTATTTTTTAGTTTAGATTTAGGTTTATTTTTATTTTTTTTTTATTTTTTTAGTTTAGGGTTTTGGTTTAGTTTATTTTAGGTTTAGGTGTAGGTTTTATTTATTTTAGTTTAGGTTTAGGTTTTTTTTTAGTTTAGGCTTTATGTTTTATTTTTTCTTTATTTCAAGATTTATTTTTATGTTTAAGTTTTATTTAGTTTTATTTTATTTTATTTTAGGTTTATTTTATTTTCTTTAATGCTAAGTTTTATTTTAGGTTTATTTTATTTTTTAGTTAA
Organism: Cymbidium sinense; assembly: GCA_021442155.1. Lineage (NCBI taxonomy): Eukaryota > Viridiplantae > Streptophyta > Magnoliopsida > Asparagales > Orchidaceae > Cymbidium > Cymbidium sinense. The sequence continues at coordinate 57,068,961 of CM038218.1, read as the reverse complement.
GTTCAGATTTTTATTTATTTTATTTTAGTTTAGATTTTTTATTTCATTTTATTTTTAGGTTTAGCTTTAAGTTTTAGTTGAGGTTTTTATTTTATTTTTATTTTATTTAGGATTAGGTTTTTATTAATTATATTTTATTTAGTTTAGGTTTAGGTTTTTTTAGGGTTTGGGTTTAGAGTTTAACTGCTTTAGCTTTAGGGTTTTAGGGTTTAGGTTGAGTTTTAAGGTTTCTTGTTAGTTTGTTTAAGTTTAACTTAGGTTTAGTTAGTTTAGGATTTAGGGTTTAGTGTTTGCTTTAGTGTTTAAGGTTTTTTAGTTTGGGGGGGTTAGTTTAGGATTTAGGGTCAGGGTTTAGGGTTTAGGTTTAGTGGTTTAGTGTTAAGTTTAGGATTTATGGTTTAGGGTTTCTTTGAGTTTTTTTAAAAAAAAGTTAAACCATCTATTTAGTTATTTATTTTTTTTATTTATTTTAATTTTATTTAGTTTGGTTTATTTATTTTAGTTTAAGTTTTTTTTTATTTTTATTTTTTTTGGTTTAGGTTTAGGTTTATGTTCATTTTTTAGCTTTGTTTTATTTTTAATTTATTTTTTAAGTTTAAGTTTTATTTTTTTATTTTTAGGTTTTGGTTTAGGGTTTTATTTTATTATTTTATGTTTAGGTTTTAGGTTTTTATTTTAAGTTTATTTTTAGTTTTATTTATTTTTAAATTATATAGTTTAGTTTATTTAGGTTTAAGTTTTATTTACTTTAGTTTAGTTTATTTATTTTAGGTTAGTTTACTTTAGTTTGTTTATTTTAGGTTTAGGATTTTTTAGTTAGGGTTTAGGTTTTATTTTTTATTTATTTTTAGGTTTATTTAAAATTTAGGTTTTTATTAAGTATTTATTTTATTTTATTTTAGGTTTATTTTAGTTTTATTTTACATTAAGTTTTGAATTTATTTTGGTTTTTTATTCTTAGATTTATTTTATTTTTTAGTTAAGTTTAAGTTTTTATTTATTTAATTATAGTTTAGTTATTATTATTTTGATTTTTAGGTTTAGGTTTAGGTATAGATTTTCATTTTATTTTATTTTTTTTATTTTATATTAGTTTAGGTTTATTTATTTATTTATTATATTTTTAGGCTTTATTTAATTTAGGTTTAGGGTTTTAGTGTTTAGGGTTTAGGGTTTAACATTTTTAGGGTTTTTTTAGGGTTTTTTAGGGTTTAGGGTGTAGGGTTATAGTTTTAGGGTTTAGGGTTTAGGATTTTGGGTTTAAGGTTTTTTTTTTGAATTATGAAAACTGGTAAGTTTAGGTTTATTTAGTATATTTAATTTATTATTTATTTACTTTAATATATTTTTATTTTTATTTTTATTTAGGTTTATTTTTTATTTTTATTTGGTTTAGTTTATTTATTTTGCGTGTATTTATTTTCTAGTTGTTTATTTTAGTTTATATTTTAAGTTTAGGTTTAAGTTTAGATTTATTTTTTAGTTGAGTTTTATTTTTTATTTTATTTTTAGGTTTAGGTTTTATTTTTTATTTTTATGTTTATGTTTAGGTTTTTATTTTATTTTCTTAGGTTTAAGTTTTTAATTTTAGGTTTTATTTTTTGTTTAGTTAGTTGATAGTTTATTTTATTTTATTTAGTTTAGGTTGGTTTAGGTTTAGTTTATTTTAGGTTTAGATTTACCTTTTATTTATTTTAGTTTAGTTTATTTTAGTTTAGGATTAGGTTTATTTTATTTTGTTTATTTTATTTTTATTTTATGTTTATGTTTTTTTAGTTTAGGGTTTTTAAGTTTATTTATTATTTATTTTAGGTTTATTTTTAGGTTTATGTTTTATTTTATTTTTTATTTTATTTTTATTTTATGTATAGTTCTTATTTTATTTAGGTTTTTTATTCATAGGTTTATTTTATTTTTTAGTTTAGTTAAATATTTATTTATTTTAGTTTTTTTATTTATTTTATTTTATTTTTTTAGGTTTAGGTTTAGATTTTAGTTTAGGTTTTATTTTATTTTATTTATATTATTTAGGTTTAAGTTTTATTTATTTTATTTTTTTTTAAGTTTTATTTGGTCTAAGTTTAAGATTTTAGGTTTTTATGGTTTAGGGTTTAAGGTTTATTGTTTAGGTTTTAGGCATCAACGTTTAGGGTAAGGTTTTTTGGGTTGGGTTTGGGTTTAGGGTTTAGGGTTATGGTTTATGGTTTATGGTTTATGGTTTAGGGTTTAGGGTTTAGGGTCTAAGGTTTATGGTAAGGTTATGGTTTATGGTTAGTTTAGGGTTTAGGGTTTTGGGTTTAGTGTTTTTATGGTTTAGGATTTTAGGTTTAAGGTTAGTTTAGAGTTTAGGGTTTATGGTTTTAATATTAGGGTTTAGGGTTTAGGGTTTAGGGTTAGGGGTTTAGAGTTTAGGATTTAAAGTTATAGGTTTAGGGTTTAATTTTAGGTCCAGAGATTTATGTTTAGATAGTTGGGTAGAGTTTAGTTTTTTTAATAAAGTTAACCTGTTTAGAATATTTAGTTTATTTATTTTATTTTAATTTCATTTTAATTTATTTTTATTTTTTTTATTTTTGTTTAGTTAGTTTATATTTTTTTGGTTTATTTACTTTAGTTTAGGTATTTTATTTTAGTTTATTTTTTAGGTTTAAGTTTAGGTTTATGTTTTTATTTAGTTTAGTTTTATTTTTATTTTATTTTTTAAGTTTAGGTTTTATTTTACTTTTAGGTTCAGTTTAGGTTTATTTTATTATTTTAGGTTTATTTTAGGTTTTCTTTTATTTTAGGTTTAGGCTTGTTTTGTTTATTTTATTTTATTCAATGTAGTGTTTAGGTTTGTTTATTTTGTTTATTTTAGGGTTAGGTTTATTTCTTAGTTTAGGGTTTAGGTTTTATTTTTTATTTATCTTTATGTTTTATTTTTTTGGTTTATTTTTAGGTTTAGGTTATTATAAGTTTTTCTTTTATTTGATTTTAGGTTTATTTTATTTTATTTCACATTTAGTTTTATTTTATTTAAGTTTTATTATTTAGGTTTATTATATTTTTAATTTAGTTTAGGTTTTATTTATTTTATTTTAGTTTAGTTTTATTTTTTATTTTATTTTATTTTAAGTTTAGTTTAGTTTTTTTATTTTGTTTAGGTTTAGATTTTAATTAATTTTATTTAGGTTTTATTTACTAGTTTGTTTTGGTTTAGGTTTGTGGGTTTGTTTAGGGTTTGGGGTTTAGTGAAGGTTTATAGTTATAGGTTTTAGGGTTTAGGATTTAGGGTTTAGGGTTTATGGTTTAGGGTTTAGGTTTTAGGGTTTTATGGTTTATGGTTTAGGGTTTAGGGTTTAAGGTTTTAGGGTTTAGGATTTAGGATTTAGAGTTATAAGTTTAGGGTTTAGGGTTAGGGTTTTTTTTTCTACTTTTTTTATTTTTATCATTTAGGGTTTAGGGTTTAGTGTTCATGATTTAGGTTTTAGGTTTAGGTTTCAGGTTTTAGTTTAAGGTTTAGGTTTTAGGTTTAGGGTTCAGATTTTAGTTTAAGCTTTACTGCTTTTGGTTTTTTTTAATGATGATGCATAAAGCAAATCAAAAACCTTAGATAACTAGAACTGTCTCTATTGTAAAGAAATAGTTCCATAAGCAGTCGTCGACTTTCGCTTTCTAGCTCCAGAACTAACCCGACCTCTCGAGTAGTGGGGTCCACCATCATATCCTCGATCTCTCCTTTATCACCACCACATCTATAACATCCATTGCCCCTCCTGCCTACATAACCACCACTACTCTGACCAGCACCGCCTCTAGATCCCCCACCACCATGGCGATACCCGCTACCTCTTCCTTTTTCTCCACTGTGAGATCTAGATTGAGCATGGTTGACAGTGATGTTCCTACCATTAAGGTTCTGCCCATTCTTAGGGTTTAGGTTTAGGATTAGGTTTAATAGTTTTAGGGTTTAGGTTTATTTTTTAATTTATATAGTTACTTTAGGTTTAGGTTTAGGGTTTGGGTTTTAGGGTTTAGGGTTTAAGGTTTAGGGTTAGGGTTTATAATTTAGGATTTAGGGTTTAAAATTTAGGATTTAGGGTTTTTTAGGGTTTAGGGTTTAAGGTTATAGGTTTCAGGTTTAGGGTTTATGGTTGTAGGATTAAGGTTTAGGGTTTTTTTTTAAATTAAGTGAAATAGTAGATTTAGGTTTATTTTTCATTATTTAGTTTAGTTTATTTATTTTAGGTTTATTTATTTTTATTTAAGTTTTTTATTTTATTTTATTTTTTAGGTTAATGTTTAGGTTTAGTATTATTTTATAGTTGAGTTTTGATTTTATTTTATTTTTTAGGTTTAGATTTTTAGGGTTTAGGGTTTAGGGTCTAGGGTTTATGGTTTAGGGTTTAGGGTTTAGCATTTTAAAGGCTTAGGTTTTAGGGTTTAGGGTTTAGGGTTAGGGTTTTGGGTTTAGGGTATAGTGTTTAGTGTTTAGGCTTTAGGATTTAGGGTTTTTATGGTTTAGGGTTTAGGGTTTAGGGTTTAGGGTGTTGGGTTTCGGGTTTAGGGTATTAGGGATTACGATTTAGCGTTGTAGGCTTAGGGTTTAGGATTAGTTTTAAGGTTCACTGTTAGTGTATTTTTTATTTATTTTTTATTTTATTTTTTTATTTTAGGGTTTACAATTTAGGGTTTAAGTTTCAAGTTTAGGGTTCAGATTTTAGTTTAGTTTTATTTTTAAATTAAGTAAACCAATAGGTTTATATTTTTTTAAATTTATTTAATTTATTTTTTATTTATTTTAGTTTATTTTATTTTATTTTATTTAGGTTCATTTTATTTTAGGTTTTTGTTTATTTTAGTTTAATGATTTTACTTTAGTTTATTTTTAGGTTTAGGTTTATTTATGTTTATTTTTTAGTTTAGTTTTATTTTTTATTTTATTTTTAGGTTTAGGTTTTATTTTTATTTTTAAGTTTAGATTTAGGTTTTATTTTATTTTTTAGGTTTAGGTGTTAGGTTTTAATTTAGGTTTATTTTTCAATTTTATTTTTTGGTTTAGGTTTAATTTTAGTTAATTTTTTTTATTTAGTTTAGGGTTTAGGTTTAGTTTATTTTAGGTTTAGGTATATGTTTTATTTATTTTAGTTTAGTTTATTTTAAATTATGTTTAGGTTTATTTTATTTTGTTTATTTTAGGTTTAGGCTTTTTTTTAGTGTTAGGTTTAGGGTTTAATTTTTATTTATTTTTATGTTTATTTTTTAGGTTTAGGTCTTCATTTAGTTTTTATTTTATTTTATTTAGTTTTATTTTATTTTTAGTTTTCATTTAGTTTTTATTTTATTTAGGTTTTTTATTTTAAGGGTTATTTTATTTGTTTTAGTTTAGTTTAGGTTTTTATTTATTTTATTTTATTTTAGTTTGTATTTTTTATTTTATTTTATTTTTTGGTTTAGGTTTATGTTTAGGTTTAGGTTTTAGTTTAGGCTTTTATTTTATTTTATTTTTTTATTTTATTTAGCTCCAAGTTTTTTAATTTATTTTATTTTTAGGTTTTACTTAGTTTAGGCTTAGATTTTTAGGTTTTAGGGTTCAGGGATTAGGGATTAGGGTTTAGGGTTTAGGGTTTGGGGTTTAGGGTTTAGGGTTTGGGGTTTAGGGTTAGTGTTTAGGGTTGTTGGTTTTGGGGTTTAGGGTTTAGAGTCTAGGGTTTAGGGTTAATGGTTTAGAGTTTAGGGTTTAGGTTAGGGTTTTTTATTTTTTATTTATTTTTAGGGTTTAGGATTTATATTTTAGGTTTAAGGTTTAGGGTTCATGTTTTAGTTTAGGTTTAGGGTTTTTAGTTTTTTGTCTTAATAAATAACAAATTCTTCTTTTCAATTTCATCAACCAGGTAACACACCAAGTTTTTAAAGACAGAAGTGATGACATAGATCCAAAATGAGCACGCATAAAGTAAAATTAAAAACCCTAGATAACTAGAACCATCTCTACTATAAACACACGGTTTCATAAGCGATAGTCGATCGATTCCTCGGTTTCTAGTTCCCATAACCACCCCGCCTTTAGTAGGCGAGATCCATCATCATATCCTCAATCTCTCCCTCTGCCTCCATCACGACTATAACCCTCTATCGCTCCTCCCACCTCCAGAAGCACGATTACTCCAACCACCACCTCCATATCCACCAGCACATTCAGATCCCCCACCACCACTGTGATAACCGCCTCCTCTGCCTTCGCTTCGATATCAGATCTAGACTGAGCCTGGTTGACGGTGATGTTCCTGCCATCAAGGTTTTGCCCATTCTTAGGGTTTAGGTTTAGGTTTAAGTTTATTAAGTTTTAGGGTATAGGTTTATTTATTTTTAGTTAATTTAGTTACTTTAAGTTTAGGTTTAAGGTTTGGTGTTTAGGGTTTAGGGTTTAGGGATAGGGTTTAGGGTTTAGGATTGAGGGTTTAGCATTTATGGTTTAGGGTTTTAGGGATAAGGGTTATGGTTTAAGGTTTAGGGCTTAGGGTTTAGAGTTTAAGGTTTAGGGTTTAGGGTTTAGGGTTTAGGGTTTAGGGTTTAGGGTTAGGGTTTAGGGTTTAGGGTTCTTTTTTATTTATTTTAGTTTATTTTATTTTCTATTTTTATTTAGGTTTATTTTTTATTTTAATTTAGTTTAGTATATTTATTTTTGTTTAGGGTTTTTTTTAAAGGTTAGGCTTAAGTTTACATTTTTTTTAGTTGACTTTTATTTTTATTTGCTTTTTTAGGTTTAGGTTTTTAGGGTTTTAGGGTTTAGGGTTTAGGGTTTAGGGTTTTAACATTTATGTTTTATTGGTTAGGCTTTAGTGCTTAGTGTTTTTAGGGTTTAGGGTTTTGGATTTTAGGTTTAGGTTTTAGGGTTTTAGTGTTTGTGGGTTTAGGGTTGTAGGTTTAGGGTTTAGGGTTAGTTTTAAGGTTAGTATTTTTTTTTAGGGTTTAGGGTTTAGGGTTTAGGTTTTAGGTTTAGGGTTCAGGTTTTAGTTTAAGGTTTAGGGTTTTTGGTTTTTTTTTTTGTTAAAAGAGAACAAATTCATATTCAACATTTCTTCTTTTTTATTTCATCAACCAAGTAACACACCAAGTTTTCTAAGACATGAGCGATGACATAGATAAGAAATGTGCAGTCATAGTGCAAATAAAAACCCTAGATAGCTAGAACCATCTCTATTTTAAAGACAAAGTTCCATAAGTTGCAGATCGGATGTGCCATTCTTCAAATTCTCTAGTTCCCATTAGAACCACCCCCGCCTATCGAGTAGTGGGATCCGCCATCATATCCCCGATCTCTCGCTCCGGCACTACCACAGCTATAACCTCCATCGCTCTTCCCACCTCCATATCCACCAGCACCTCTAGAACCCCCACCACCACGATGATAACTGCCGCCTCAACCTTAGCCTCCACGGTCAGATCTAGACTGAGCCTAGTTGACGGTGATGTTCTTACCATCAAGGTACTGCCCATTCTTAGGGGTTAGATTTATTTTTTTTAATTTATTTAGTTATTCTAGGTTTAGGATTAGGGTTTGGGGTTTAGGGTTTAGGGTTTAGGGTTTAGGGTTAGAGTTTACGGTTTAGTGTTTAGGGTTTAGGTTTTGGGTTTAAAGTTTAAGGTTTTAGGGTTTATGCTTTTAGGGTTTAGAATTTTTTAGTGTTTAGGGTTTAGGGTTGTAGGTTCAGGGTTTAGGATTTCGGGTTTAAGGTTTTTTTTTCTTTTTTTTTAAAAAAATTAAGTAAACTCGTAGGTTTAACTTTATTTAGTATGTTTAGTTTATTTTTTATATATTTTGGTTTACTTTATTTTTTTATTTTGGTTTATTTTTTAATTTTTTATTTAGTTTAGTTTATTCATTTTAGGTTAATTTATTTTTGTTTAGGTATTTTATTTCAATTTATTTTTGAGGTTTAGATTTAAGTTTAGGTTTATTTTTTAGTTGTTTTAATATATTTTTAGGTTTATGTTTAAGTATTTTTTTTAGGTTTAGGTTTTAGGTTTTAATTTTAGGTTTATTTTTAGATTTTAGGTTTTTATTTTAAGTTTATTTTAGTTTAGGTTTAGGCTTGTTTTATTATATTTATTTTATTTTTTTTAGGTTTAAGCTTTTTCTTAGTTTATGGTTTAGATTTTATTTTTAATTTATTTTTAGGTTTATTTTTTATGTTTAGGTTTTTAATTATTATTTTTATTTTATTTTAGGTTTATTTTATTTTTATTTTACCTTTAGTTTTATTTTATTCTTAGGTTTATTTTATTTTTTAGTTTAGTTTACATTTTATTTATTTTATTTTAGTTTATTTTTATTAGTTTATTTTATTTTATTGTCAAGTTTAGGTTTAGGTTTTATTTTATTTTTTTATTTTATTTTGGTTTAGATTTTTTTTATATATCTTTTATTTTTAGGTTTTATTTAGTTTAGGTTTATGTTTTTAAGTTTTTAGTGTTGGCTTAATGAGCCTCATGTTCAATCCGATCAATTTTGATAACAAATGAATGTTTGGATGTTCTAATGAATGTTTTTATGTATTTCAGACATATCAATTACTAATTACATATCCAATACATCTCATAATATGTTTGAGGAAATTGCAAGAGTAGAAGAATGAAATATAGATCAAATTGGATAATGTGAAGCTCAAAAATATAATATTTTATGTTATATGCATTTATTCATTGTCATGAATCAATTTTCTCACAACTTAACATATTATTTTAATGAGGTTAATTTATATAAATCTCTATTTAATTAACATTCAATTATATGTTTCATACATAGCATTTGAATTGTAAAAATAATAAATGATAATGACTATTAAGTGTAATTATTTTATTTACTTAATAAAATTAAATATTTTAATTTAATTTGATGGTTATATGATAACTAACATATGTATGATTATATATAAATTATATCATAATATTTAAATGTCACATGTCAAAATTAACAAAAATATATGAAATTTTGTATTTTAGCCAAACTCATTTTATAATCAAGGAATTTATATCTGATTTCATCTCCAATGGATTCCTTGGATTTTTTTTCCTTTAATTTGATAGGTCACATGACCCATGTTTGATTAAAATTGAATTTATTATGACTTTTCAAACATTAGCTCATTTTAATAATGAATGCATGCTACATGCTTTGAATATATTAAGAGCCATATTTGATTATTTTTTACTTGCCCATGTGAATAGCTAAATTTTGGCTGCTTTTATTTAATATTTATTTAATATAAATTATATTTTTATTGAATATTAAATTATCACATGATAGCATGAGGTTAGAATAATATATTTTTTTGAAATAATTCAAAATGGCCTTCTTGCCTATAAATTGCCCTCATTCTCTTCATGAAAGTATTCCTCATTCAAAATTCAAAATCCCTCCAACAAATCAAAGAGAAAATTTCTTAGATTTTCCTTCCAAGTGTTCTCCAAATATTGCAAGATCAAATCCTTGGTTTGGAGGCTTCAACATCTTCAACTAAGCAAGCTTTCTCAAAATACTTGAGTTTGTTTTCTTGATCTTAATCTTTTTTAGTTGTTCATGCTATTTTCACCATCTATTTATTCTTTCTAATTTATACTTTTTGGTGGATTAGTCTTTGGACATTATTTTTCACATCAAAGTTTCTCAATCATCTTTTTGTGAAAAATTCATGTGATAATTTGTAAGATCTATTTCGACTTGTTGAAATTTTTAGCTTCCTACAAATTTCTTTTGGTTTCTTGAAATATTTCTTCATTAATCTCATTTTGAAAGATCATTTATTCTTAGATCTATTTTTGAAGTATATTTTAAGCATTTTAAATTAAAATATTATGCTGAAATTATTTTCATATTTGCTAGATCTCTCTTTTTAATAAAGAGCTTACTAGCCTACTTATATCTATCATATACTCATTTTATTTAAGTATTTTGTGATCATTAGCTTTAGTTGAAATACTCTTTTTGGTTAAAATAAAACAAATTATTTCTTACTGAAATTTATTTTATTGTGCGAAAAAATATTGTGAATTTATTTTGAAATAATTTTTATATTAGTCTACAAATTGTAATAACATAAACATCTTAGTAAGATCACTTTAAGATATTTATTTTATTATTTCTTATCAATATTAAATGAGCATTTTATCTTGCCAAAATTTTTTAAGTGATCATTTGTATGTTGTGAGATCATTTTTTTGAATTGGATAGCTTGGTATATTTGTGAGAAATTTATTTTATCAAAATTTATTATTTTGTATTTTTCTTTTTGTGCTGTAAAATTTATATTGGGGTTGTACTGGCCCCTTTGTAGGAGAGTACATATTATTGTAGGGGTTGTACTCGCACCGTTATAGGAGAGTACTATTTGTAAGATATTTTTTCATTTAGTGGATTCCTAGCCAGGGGTGGCTAGGCGTTGACGTAGGCCGGTTTTGGGGTTTGGCTGAACCACGTAAAAATTGTGTTCCTATTATCTCTCTTTACTTTATGGAACTTTTATTTTTGCTGCATTAAGAATTGTATCTTTTCATTATAAAATCAAAAATTAATTTTCTACTAAAACTTAAAATTTAAGATTTAAGTTTTAAAATTTTTAATATCTCCCATTCACCCCTCACGGGTGCTATAATGACTCACAATTAGTATTAGAGCCTAGGCTCTTTTATTGGTTTAACATCCAAGAATAGATCTTTTCACTATGGCACAAGGTTTCCCAAAGGGTTCACTACCAGAGGGACAATCCACTCATAGACCTCCACTTTTAGATGGTGTACCATTTGACTATTGGAAAAATAGAATTAGTACATTTTTAAGAGGTCAAGATGCACGCATGTGGTATATGTTGACACATCAATATCATACACCACAGTAGAAGTAAATGGAATTAAAGTAGAAAACCTTTTGAGGAATGGTAGCGAAGAGAACTTGATGAATTAAATGCTAGGGCTTGTAATATTCATTGTGCTTTATTATCTGATGATTACATGAAAATTTCTATGTTAAGTATAGCAAAAGAAATATGGGATAAACTCATTATAACTTACGAATGAACTAGTGAAGTTAAAGATGCTCACATAAATAGACTTGTTTATGAATATGAGTTATTTCACATGTCTCCATCTGAATCTATTTCTGATATGTATACTAGATTCATGAAAATAATTAACTCATTGCATTCTCTTGGAAAAACATATAGGAATCAAGACTTAGTCTATAAAATTCTTAGATGTCTTCCAAAAGAATGGGAAGATAAAAGTATTATTAATGAAGCTAAGGATTTATCTACTTATCCACTTGATCAGCTTTTGGGTTCTTTGATAGCACATGAATAGGTTATTGCTCAAAGGGATAAGATGGATAACTCAGCAAAAAGGGAGAAGGGGAAAAAAAAGCCATTGCATTATAAGTTGATGATAGTGATGAGCATAACATCTCAACCTCGGATGGTGATAGTGATGAGGTGGTCATGCTATCCAAAAGGCTTGGGAACTTGCTAAGGAAGAAGAATCTAAGGTATAAAAATTCTAAAAACTATAGATTTCAAACTAAAAAAATTTCCTGGTGAAGGGATCATTTGCTACCATTGTAAAAAGCCTGGACACATAAGAGGTGATTGTCCGAACTTCAATCAAAGAAGAAAGAGATTGATGTGAAAAAAGAAAAATATGAAGGAGAAAAGTACCATAAGAAGAAGAAGACGGCTTTATGGGCCAATCCAGATTCAAATGAATCAAGTACTTGCTCATCCGATGAAGAGGTCAACATGTCTTATGGAAAATTGAGAATCTGACTTAAATTCTCAAGAGGTATGTAATGATATATCTTATGATGAATTAGATGATGCTTTTAATGCTTTTAATGATATATCTTTTAATTTATTTTTAGGTTTATTTTTTAGGTTTAGGTTTTTATTTAGTTTTTATTTTATTATATTTTTAGTTTCTATTTTATTTAGGTTTTCTTAGTTTAGTTTAGGTTTTTATTTATTTTATTTTAGTTTATTTTTATTTTTTTATTTTTAGGTATAGGTTTAGATTTTAATTTAGGTTTTTATTCTATTTTCTTTTTTTAAAATATTCAGGTTTAGGTTTATTTATTTATTTTATTTTTAGGTTTTATTTAGTTTAGGTTTAGCTTTTTAGGTTTTTAGGGTGTAGGGCTTAGGGTTTAGGGTTTACGGTTTATGGTATAGGGTTTTAAGGTTTAGGGTTTTAGGGTTTAGGGTTTAGGTTTAGGGTTTAGGGTTTGGTTTAGGGTTTAGTGTTTAGGCTTTGGGGTTTATGGTTTTGATGGTTTAAGGTTTAGGGTTTAGGGATTAGGGTTAGTTTATGGCTTAGAGTTTAGGCTTTAGGGTTTAGGTTTTAGTTTAGTTTAAGGTTGAGGTTAGTTTAGGTTTTAGGTTTTAGGTTTTAGATTTAGGGTTTAGGGTTTAGTTTTAGGTTTCAAGGGTTTAGGTTTAGGAGTTTAAGTTTAAGGTTTAAGGTTTAGGGTTAAGTTTAGGTTATAGTTTAGGATGGATTTAGGTTTATAGTTTAGGTTTAAGTTTAGGATTTAGGGTGAGTTTAGCTTTAGGTTCAGGTAGGGTTTAGGGTTTAGGGTTAGTTTAGGTTTAGGTTTAGGGTATAGGGTTTAGGGTTTAGGGTTTAAGGTGAGGGTTATGGTTTAGGGTTTATGGTTTAAGGTTTAGGGATTAAGGTTTAGAGTTAGTTTAGGGTTTAGGATTTTTTTTAATTAATTAATTAATTTATTTATTTTTTTTAAATTTTATTTTATTTTTATTTTTTTTATTATTTATTATTATTTTTTTATTTTTATTATTTTTATTATTTTTTATTTTTGTTTTTTATTTTTTTTATTTTTTTTATTATTTTTATTATTTTTATTTTTTATTTTTTTATTTTTTATTTTTTTAATTTTTTTAATTTATTATTATTATTATTATTATTATATTTTTTTTTTTTTTTTCTTTATTTTTATTTTTTCTTATTTTTTTTTTTATTTTTTTTTTTATTTTTTTTTAGTTTAGGGTTTAGGGTTTAGGGTTTAGGGTTTAAGGTTTAGGGTTTAGGGTTTAGGGTTTATGGTTTTTTTTTTTAAAATTAAGTAAACTGGTAGGTTTAGGTTTATTTATTTTATTTAGTTTTTTTTATTATTTTAGTTTATTTAATTTTTTTGATTTTTATTTAGGTGTATTTTTTATTTTTATTTAGTTTAGTTTATTTATTTTAGTTTAGGTTTTTCATTTTAGTTTATTTTTTAGGTTTTGGTTTAGGTTTATGATTTTTTTTAGTTTATTTTTATTTTTATTTTATTTTTTTATGTTTAGGTTTATTTTTTATTTTAGGTTTAGGATTAGGATCTTTCTTTTAGGTTTAGGTTTTAGGTTTTTATTTTTTTAGGCTTGGGTTTACATTTATTTTTAGTTTATTTTATTTTATTCTTTTTTTATAGCTTAGGTTTAGTTTATTTTAGGTTTAGGTTTAGGTTTTATTTATTCTAGTTTAGTTTATTTTAGTTTAGGTTTAGGTTTATTTTGTTTTATTTATTTTAGGTTAGGTTTTTTTTAAGTTTAGGGTTTAGATTTTATTTTTTATTTATTTTAAGTTTATTTTTTATGTTTAGGGATTTATTTAATTTTTATTATATTATATTTTAGGTTTATTTTATTATTATTTTACATTTAGTTTTTATTTTATTTAAGTTTTTATTTTTAGATTGATTTTATTTATTAGTTTGTTTAGGTTTTTATTTATTTTATTTTAGTTTAGTCTTTATTATTTATGTTATTTTATATTTACATTTAGGTTTATGTTTAGGTTTAGGTTTTTGTTTAGGTTTTTTATTTTATTTAGATTTAGGTTTTTATTTTTATGTTTTATTTAGTTTAGGTTTAGGTTTTTATGTTTTTTGATTTTTTGTGTTTAGGGCTTAGTGATTAGGGTTTAGGGTTTTGGGTATAGGGTTTAAGGTTATAAGTTTTGGGGTCTAGGGTTTAGGGTTTAAGGTTTAGAGTTTTAGGGTTTAGGGTTTAGGGTTTAGGGTTTAGGGTTTAGGGTTTTAAGGTTTAGGGCTTAGGGTTTATGGTTTTAAGGTGGGGTTTAGGGTTTAGGGTTGTAGGTTTAGGGTTCAGGGTTTAGGCTATAGGATTAGTTTTAGAGTTTAGAGTTTAGGGTTTAGGGTTTTTATTTTTGTTATTATTTTATTCTTTTATTTTATTATTTTTTAAAATTAAGTAAACTAGTAGATTTAGGTTTATTTAGTTTATTTTATTTTTTATTTTTATTTAGGTGTATTTTTATTATTATTTAGTTTAGTTTAGTTATTTTATCTTTATTTATTTTAGGTTAGGTTTTTTATTTTAGTTTATTTTTTATTTTTATGTTTATGTTTTGGTTTATTTTTTAGTTTAGTTTTATTTTTATTTTATTGTATAGGTTTAGGTTTTTATTTTCCTTTTTTAGGTTTAGGTTTTAGGTTTTTATTTTAGGTTTATTTTTAGGTTTTATTTTTTAGTTTAGGTTTATGTTTATTTTTAGTTAATTTTAATTTATTTAGAGTTTAGGTTTAGGTTTAGGTTTTATTTATGTTGGTTTAGTTTAGTTTAGTTTAGGTTTATGTTTATTTTATTTTTATTTTAGGTTTATGTTTTTTTAGTTTAGGGTTTAGGTTTTTTTAATAGGTTTATTTCTTAAGGCTTATGTTTTTATTTACTTTTTATTTTATTTTATTTTAGGTATATTTTATTTTTATTTTAGGTTTACTTTTTATTTTATTTAAGTTTTTAATTTAATTTAGGTTTTATTTATTTTATTTTAGTCTTATTTTTATTTTTTATTTTATTTTCTTTTTAGGTTTAGGTTTAGGTTTAGGTTTTAGTTTTGGTTTTTATTTTGTTATTTTATTTTGGTTTAGGTTTTTTTTAGGTTTTATTTAGTTTAGGTTTAGGTTTTTAGCTTCCTAGGGTTTAATGTTTAGTGTTTAGGGTTTAGGGTTTAGGGCTTAGGGTTCTAGGGTTTTGGGTCCGCCGTTCTTCAGTTTCTATAGTTCCCATCAGAACCACCCTAGTATCTCGGGTAGCGGGATCCACCATCGTATCCCCAATATCTCCATCTACCGCCACCACGGCTGTAACCTTCGTCGCTCCTCTTGTGTCCATAACCACCACTTCCATATCCACCAGCACCTCCAAATCCCCCACCACCAATGCGATAACCATCGCCGTTGCCTTCACCTCCATCCTTGAATCTAGACTGAGCCTAGTTGACGGTGATGTTCTTTTCGTCAAGGTTCTACGCATTCTTAGGGTTTAGGTTTATTAGGTTTTAGGGTTTAGGTTTAGTTTTTAATTTACTTTGATTACTTTAGGTTTAGGTTTAAGGTTTGGGTTTAGGGTTTAGGTTTAGGGTTGGTTTAGTTAGGGTTTGGGTTAGTGTGGTTTAGTGTTTACGATTTAGGGTTTTAGGGTTTATGTTGTTAGAATTTAGGGTTTAGGATTAGAGTTTAGGGTTTAGGGTTTAGGGTTTAGGGTTTAGGGTTTAGAGTTTAGGGTTTTTTAAGGTTTTGAGTTTTAAGTTTAGGGTTTAGGGTTGTAGGTTTAGGGTTAGTTTTAAGATTAGGGTTTGGGGTTTAGGGTTGAGGAGTTAGGGTTTAGGGTTTTTTTTATGTTAAGTAAACCTGTAGGTTTAGGTATATTTAGTTTATTTTTTATTTATTTTAGTTCATTTTTTTTACTTAGGTTTATTCTATTCTTTTTATTTAATTTAGTTTATTTATTTTAGGTTTATTTATTTTAGTTTAGAGTTTTTATTTTAGTTTATTTTTTAAGTTTAGGTTTAGGTTTAGGTTTATTTTTTAGTTGAGTTCTATTTTAATTTTATTTTTTGTTGTAGGTTTTATTTATTTTAATTTAGTTTATTTTTATTTAGGTTTAGGTTTATTTTTTTTAGTTTAGGGTTTAGGTCTAATTCTTTATTTATTTTTAAGTTTTATTTTTTAGTTTATTTTTTAGGTTTAGGTTTTTATTTTATTTTATTTTTATTTTACGTTTAGTTTTTATTTTATTTTTCAATTTAGTTTAGGTTTTTCTTTATTTTATTTTAGTTTATTTTTATTTTTAAAGACATAGATCCATAAACAGCAGATCAGATCGGTCATCCTTCAATTTCTCTAGTTCCCATTAGAGCAACCCGGCCTTTCAAGTTGCGGGATCCACCATCATATGCCCCGATCTCTTCATGCGACACCACCACGGCTATAACCTTCATCGCTCCTTTCACCTCCATAACCACCAGTACTTCGACCACCGTGATGATATCCACTAGCACCACTAAATTCCCCACCACCATTGTGATAATCATCATGTCCGCCTTCGCCTCCACATCCAGATCTAGACCAAGCCTGATTGACGGTGATGTTTCTGCCATCAAGGTTCTGCCTTTTCTTAGGGTTTAGGTTTATGTTTTTTAAGTTTTAGAGTTTAGGCATTCTTTTTAAATTTTATTTACTTACTTTAGGTTTTGGTTTAGGGTTTGGTGTTTAGGGTTTAAGGTTTAGGGTTAGGGTTTAGGGTTTAGGGTTTAGGGTTTAGGGTGTAGGGTTTAGGGTTAGGGTCTTAGGGTTTATGCTTTTAGGGTTTAGTGTTTAGGATTAGGGTTTAGAGTTTAGTGTTTAAGTATTTTAGGGTTTAGGGTTTAGGGTTTTAGGTTTAGGGTTTAGGGTTTAGGGTTAGTTTTAGTGTTTAAAGTTTAGGGTTTAGGGGTTAGGGTTTAGGATTTAGGTTTTAGGTTTTTTTTTAAAAAAAAATTAAGTAAACCGGTTGGTTTAGGTTTACTTCATTTTATTTATTTATTTTAGTTTATTTTATTTTTTATTTTTATTTAGTTTAGTTTATTTATTTTAGGTTTATTTATTTTAGTTTTGGTTTTTTATTTTAGTTTATTTTTTAGGTTTATGTTTAGGTATATTTTTTAGTTGAGTTTTACTATTATTTTATTT
Organism: Cymbidium sinense; assembly: GCA_021442155.1. NCBI lineage: Eukaryota > Viridiplantae > Streptophyta > Magnoliopsida > Asparagales > Orchidaceae > Cymbidium > Cymbidium sinense. Next base: position 57,051,962 of record CM038218.1, on the reverse strand, counting down.
GTTTTCTATTTAGGTTTTATTTTTATTTTAAGTTTAGGTTTAGGTTTTTATTTTATTTTTTAGGTTTAGCTTTTAAGTTTTTATTTTAGGTTTTATTTTTTAGTTTTAGTTTGGATTTTTTTAAGGTTATTTTATTTTATTTAGTTTAGGTTTATGTTTAGGTTTAGTTTATTTTAAGTTTAGGTTTATTTATTTTAGTTTAATTTATTTTATTTTATTTTAGGTTTAGGTTTTATTTTAGGGTTTTATTTATTTATGTTTATTTTTTAGGTTTAGGTTTTATTTAGTTTTATTTTATTTTATTTTAGTTTATTTTATTTTTTATTTTATGTTAGTTTTATTTTATTAAGATTATTTACTCTTAGGTTTATTTTATTTTTTTAGTTTAGTTTTGGTTTTTCTTTATTTTATTTTATTTTATTTTTAATTTTAGGTTTATGGTTTAGTTTAGGTTTTTATTTTATTTTAATTTTTATTTTATGTAGGTTTAAGTTTTTTATATATATTATTTTTAGGTTTTATTTAGTTTTAGTTTAGGTTTTTAGTGTTTAGGGGTTTAGGGTTTAGGGTTTAGGGTTGAGGTTTTAGGGTTTAGGGTTTTAGGATTTAGGGTTAGGCTCAGGGTTTAGGGTTTAGAGCTTAGTATTTAGGCTTTAGAGTTTAGGGTTTTTAGGTTTTAGTGTTCAGGGTTTAGGTTTTAGGGTTAGCCTAGGGTTTAAGTTAGTTTAGGGTTTAATGTTTAGGCTTTAGGGTTTAGGGTTTTTAGAGTTTAGGGTTTACGATCTACGGTTAGTTTAGGGATTAAAGTTTAGGGTTTTGAGTTTAGGGTTAGGGTTAGAGTTTTAATTTTAGGGTTTAAGGTTTAGGGTTTAGGGTTTAGGGTTTAGTGTTTAGGGTTTTTTAGGATTTAGGGTTTAGAGTTGTAGGTTTAGGGTTTTAGGTTTAGGGTTAGTTTTAAGGTTTAGGGTTTTAGGTTTAGGATTTAGGGTTTAGGGTTTACTAGTTTTTTAAAAAAATAAGTAAACTAATAGGTTTAGTTTATTTAGTTTATTTATTATTTTTTTAAGTTTATTTTGTTTTTAATTTTCTTTAGTTTGGTTTATTTATTTTAAGTTTATTTATTTTAGTTTAGGTATTTTATTTTTGTCCATTTTTTAGGTTTAGGTTTAGGGTTATGTTTATTTTTATTTAGTTTTATTTTATTTTACCTTTTAGGTTTAAGTTTAATTTTTTAATTTCAGGTTTAAGTTTAGGTTTTTATTTAGTTTTTTATTTTCATTTTAGGTATTTGTTTTAGGTTTTGTTTTTTAGTTTAGGCTTAGGTTTATTTTTAGTTTATTTTATTTTATTTAGGTTAGGGTTTAGGTTTAGTTTATTTTGGTTTAGGTTTAGCTTTTATTTATTTTAGATTAGTTTATTTTAGTTTAGGTTTAGGTTTAATTAATTTTATTCATTTTAGGATTAGGTTATTCTTTTTTTTTAGTTTAGGGTTTAGGTTTTATTTTTTATTTATTTTTTGGCTTATTTTTTAGGTTTAGGTTTTTATTTAGTTTTTATTTTATTTTATTTTAGGTTTATTTTATTTTAATTTTAAATTTAGTTTTATTTAATTTAGGTTTTTAATTTTTAGGTTTATTTTATTTTTTAGTTAAGTTTATGTTTTTATTTCTTTTATTTTAGTTTCATTTTTATTTCTTATTTTATTATTTATTTTAGCTATAGTTTAGGTTTTAGTTTTGGTTTTTATTTTATTTTATTTTTTTACTTAGGTTAAGGTTTATTTATTTATAGGTTTTATTTATTTTAAGTTTAGGTTTTTAGGTTTTAGCATTTAGAGTTTAGGGTTTAAGGTTTAGTGTGTAGGCTTTAGGGTTTAGGGTTTAAGGTCTAATGTTTAAGGTTAGCTTGGGTTTAGGGTTAGTTTAAGGTTTAGGGTTAGCTTATGGTTTAGGGTTAGTTGAGGGAATAGGGTGTAGGCTTTAGGGTATAGGGTATAGGGTTCAGGGTTAGTTTAGGGTATAGGGTTTTGGGTTTTAGGGTTTATGGTCTAGGGGTTAGGGTTTAGGGTTAGGGTTGGCGTTTAGGATTTAGGGTTGTAGATTTAGGGTTTAGGGTTTAGGGTTAATTTTAGGGTTTAAGGTTTATGATTTAGAGTTTAGGATTTAGGATTCAAGGTTTTAGGATTTAGGGTTGTAGGTTTAGGGTTGTAGGTTTAGGGCTTATGATTTAGGGTTTTGGGTTTAGGTTTTTTTAAAAAAAATTAAGTAAACTGGTAGATTTAGGTTTATTAAGTTTATTTTATTTATTTATTTGAGTTTATTTTATTTTATATTTTGATTTAGGTTTATTTTTTTTATTTTTTTAGGTTTAGGTTTATTTTTTAATTGAGTTTTATTTTTATTTTATTTTTAGGTTTTAGGTTTTTTTTTAGGTTTAGGTATTTTTATTTTTTTAGTTTAGGATTAGTTATTTTAGGTTTAGTTTAGTTTTATTTATTTTAGTTTATTTATTTTAGTTTAGGTTTAGGTTTATTTTATTTTGTTTATTTTAGTTTAGTTTTTTTAGTTTAGGTTTAGGTTTATTTATTTATTTTAGGTTTATTTTTTTAGGTTTATTTTTTATTTAGTTTTTCTTTTATCTTATTTTATGTTTATTTTATTTTTTTATTTCATGTTTAGTTTTATTTTTTTATTTAAGTTTTTACTTTTAGGTTTATTTTCTTTTTAAGTTTAGTTTTGGTTTTTAATTATTTTATTTTTGTTTAGTTTATATTTTTGATTTTATTTTAATTTTACATTTTGGTTTAGGTTATGGTTTAGGTTTAGGTTTTAGTTTAGGTTTTTATTTTATTTTATTTAGATTTAGGTTTTTTTAGTATTTTATTTTTAGATTTTTTATAGTTTAGGTTTAATTTTTTAGCTTTTTAAGGTTTAGGGTTTAGTGTTTAGGGTTTAGGGTTTAGGGTTTAGGGTTTTAGGTTTTAGGGTTTAGGATTTAGGGTTTAGGGTTAGTTTAAGGTTTAGGGTTTAGGGTTGTAGGTTTAGGGTTTAGAGTTTAGGGTTTAAGGTTAGTTTTAGGGTTTAGGGCCAGGTTTATGGTTTAAGATTGGGTTTAGGGTTTAGGGTTTAGGCCTTTTAGGGTTTAGGTTTGGGTTTAGGGTTTAGGTTGGGTTTATAGTTTTGGGTTTAGGGTTGCAGGTTTAGGGTAGGTTTGAGTTTAGGGTTAGATTAGTTTAATTAGTTTAGATTTTAATGTTTTTTTACATTTAGGTTTATTTATTTAGGTTTAGCTTTAGGTTCATTTTATTTTATTTATTTTGGGTTTAGTTTTTTTTTTAGTTTATTTTAGGTTTAGTTTTTTTTAGTTTAGTGTTTAGGTTTTTTATTATTTATTTTTTAGGTTTAGGTTTAGGTTTTTTTTTAGTTGAGTTTTACTATTATTTTATTTTTTTCTATTTAAGTTTTATTTTTTATTTTTAGGTTTAGGTTTAGGTTTTTATTTTATTTTTTAGGTTTATATTTTAAGTTTTTATTTTAGGTTTTATTTTTTAGTTTTAGTTTGGATTTTTTTTTAGTTTCAGTTTTGGTTTAGGTTTAGTTTATTTTAAGTTTAGGCTTTATTTATTTTAGTTTAGCTTATTTTATTTTTATTTTAGGTTTAGGTTTTTTTTTATTTTAGGATTTATTTATTTATTTTTATGTTTATTTTTTTTAGGTTTAGGTTTTATTTAGTTTTATTTTATTTTATTTTAGTTTATTTTATTTTAATTTTATGTTTAGTTTTTATTTTATTAAGATTATTTACTCTTAGGTTTATTTTATTTTTTTAGTTTAGTTTTGGTTTTTCTTTATTTTATTTTATTTTATTTTTAAGTTTAGATTTATGTTTTAGTTTAGGTTTTTATTTTATTTTACTTTTTATTTTATTTAGGTTTAGGTTTTTTATATATTTTATTTTTATGCATTATTTAGTTTAAGTTTATGTTTTTAGGGTTTAGGGGTTTAAGGTTTAGGGTTGAGGGTTTTAGGATTTAGGGTTTTAGGATTTAGGGTTAGGCTCAAGGTTTAGGGTTTATGTTTTAGAGTTTAATGTTTAGGTTGAGGGTTTTAGGATTTAGGGTTTTAATATTTAGGGTTAGGCTCAAGGTTTAGGGTTTAGGGTTTAGAGTTTAGTGTTTGGTTTTAGGTTTAGGTTTTAGGTTATAGTGTGAGGTTTAAGTTTAGGGTTGCTTATGGTTTAGGTTGTTTGGTTTAGGATTAGCTTTAGGTTTAGTTTTAAGTTTAGGGCTTTATATGGTCTGTTAGTTTTAGGTTTAAGGTTTAGTTTAATTTAGGGGTTAGGGTTAGGGTTTAGTTTAGGTTTAGTGTTTAGGTTTAGGGTTTATGGATTAGTTGGATTCAGGTTTGAGTTTAAGTTTAGTGTTTAGGGTTTTAGGGTTTAGTTTAGGTTGTAGGTTTAGGGTTTTAGGTTTAGGTTAGTTTAAGGTTTCAGTTTACAATTTTGATTTAGGGTTTAGGGTTTGGTTTAGTTTTTATAAAAAAATTAAAAAGGTTTAGGTTTATTTAGTTTATTTAGTTGATTTATTATTTATTTTAGTTTATTTTATTTTTATTTTTATTTAGTTTGGTTTATTTATTTTAAGTTTATTTATTTTAGTTTAGGTATTTTATTATAGTCTAGTTTATAGGTTTAGGTTTAGGGTTATGTTTAATTTTTTGTTTAGTTTTATTTTATTTTACTTTTTAGGTTTAGGTTTTATTTTTTAATTTTTGGTTTAAGTTTAGGTTTTTATTTTGTTTTTTATTTCAGTTTTAGGTTTTTATTTTTAGTTTTCTTTTTTCGTTAGGCTTAGGTTTATTTTTTGTTTATTTTATTTTATTTAGGTTAGGGTTTAAGTTTAGTTTATTTTAGGTTTAGGTCTAGCTTTTATTTATTTTATATTAGTTTAATTTAGTTTAGGTTTAGGTTTAATTAATTTGTTTATTTTAGGATTATGTTATTCTTTTTTTTAGTTTAGGGTTTAGGTTTTGTTTTTATTTATTTTTTGGCTTAGTTTTTAGGTTTAGGTTTTTATTTAGTTTTTATTTTATTTTATTTTAGGTTTATTTTATTTTTATTTTACATTTAGTTTTATTTTATTTAGGTTTTAAATTTTTAGGTTTATTTTATTTTTTAGTTAAGTTTATGTTTTTATTTCTTTTATTTTAGTTTAGTTTTTATTTTTTATTTTATTTTATTTTTAGCTATAGGTTTAGGTTTTAGTTTGGGTTTTTATTTTTTTTTATTTAAGGTTTATTTATTTATAGGTTTTATTTAGTTTAAGATTAGGTTTTTAGGTTTTAAGTGTTTAGGTTTTAGCATGGTTTAGTGTCTAGACTTTAGGGATTAGGGTTTAGGGTCTAATGTTAAGGGTTAGCTTGGATTTAGGGTTATCTTGGGTTTAGGGTTAGTTTAAGGTTTAGGGTTAGCTTATGGTTTAGGGTTAGTTGAGGTTTAGGGGTTTAAGCTTTAGGATTTAGGGTTTTGAGGGCTTAGGGTATATGGTTTAGGGTTAGTTTAGGGATCAGGTTTTAGGGTTTATGTTTTAGGGGTTAGGGTTTAGGGTTAGGGTTAGGGTTGGGGTTTAGGGTTTAGTGTTGAAGGTTTAGGGTTTAGGGTTTGGGGTTAATTTTTGGGTTTAGGGTTTATGGTTTAGGGTTTAGGGTTTAGGATTCAAAGTTTTAGGATTTGGGGTTGTAGGTTTAGGGCTTACGATTAAGGGTTTAGGGTTTAGGTTTTTTTAAAAAAAATTAAGTAAACCGGTAGATTTAGGTTTATTACGTTTATTTTTTATTAATTTGAGTTTATTTTATTTTATATTTTTATTTAGGTTTATTATTTTTATTTATGTTTGGTTTATTTATTTTAGCTTTGGGTTTTATTTTTATTTTTTTTGGTTTAGGTTTATTTTTGAGTTGAGCTTTATTTTTATTTTATTTTTTAGGTTTAGGTTTTATTTTTTTAGTTTAGGTTTAGGTTTTTATTTTTATTTGTTTAGGTTTAGGTTTTAGGTTTTTATTTTAGGCTTATTTTTAGGTTTTTTTTAGTTTAGGTTTAGCATTTTTTTAATTTATTTTATTTTATTTAGTTTAGGGTTTAGGATTAGATTATTTTAGGTTTAGTTTAAGTTTTATTTATTTTAGTTTAGTTTATTTTAGTTTAGGTTTAGGTTTATTTTATTTTGTTTATTTTAAGTTTAGGGTTTAGGTTTTATTTATTTATTTTTAGGTTTATTTTTTAGGCTTAGGTTTTTATTTAGTTTTTTCTTTTATCTTATTTTATGTTTATTTTATTTTTTATTTTATTTTTAGTTTTTATTTTATTTAGGATTTTAACTTTTAGGTTTATTTTATTTTTTAAGTTTTAGTTTAGGTTTTAATTTATTTTATTTAGGTTTAGGTTTTTTTAGTTATTTTATTTTTAGATTTTTTATAGTTTAGGTTTAATTTGTTAGCTTTTAAAGTTTAGGGTTTATATTTAGGGTTTGGGGTTTTGGGTTTAGTGTTTAGGGTTTTAGGGTTTAGGGTTTAGGATTTAGGTTTAGGTGGTTTAAGTTTAGGTTTAGGTTGTAGGTTTAGGGTTTAGGTTTGTAAGGTTGTTTAGGGTTTAGGTTAGTTTAGGGTTTAGTGTATAGGGTTTAGGATTTAAGATTAGGGTTTAGGGTTTAGGATTTAGGGTTTAGGTTGGGTTGAGGTTTAGGGTTTAGGCTGAGGTTTAGGTTTAGGATTTAGAGTTTAAGTTTTAGGGTTTAGGGTTATAAGTTGATTTAGGGTTTAGTGATTTAGGATTTAGGTTTTAGTTTTTTTAGGTTTAAGTTTATTTATTTAGGTTAAGGTTTAGGTTTATTTTATTTTATTTATTTTAGGTTTATTTTTTTTAGTTTAGTGTTTAGGTTTTTTTATTATTTATTTTATATGTTTAGGTTCTTATTTAGTTTTTCTTTTTTTTAAGGTTTATTTTATTTTTATTTTACGTTGAGTTTTTATTTTATATAGTTTTTTATTTTCAAGTTTAATTTATTTTTTAGTTTAGTTTATATTTTATTTATTTTATTTTAGTTTTGTTTTTATTTTTTTTATTTTATTTTTTTTTACATTTATGTTTAGGTTTAGGTTTAGGTTTAGGTTTAAGTTTAGGTTTTTATTTTATTTATTATTTAATTTTATTTAGGTTTTAGTTTTATTTATTTATTTTATTTTAAGGTTTTATTTAGTTTAGGTTTAGGTTTTTAGAATTTAGGTTTTTAGGGTTTAGTGTTTAGGGTATAGGGTATAGGGCTCTAGGTTTTAGGGTTTAGGGTTTAGGGTTTAGGGTTTAGTGTTTTAAGGTTTTGGGTTTAAGGGTGTAGGGTTGTAGGTTTAAGGTTTAGGGTTAGTTTTAGGGTTTAGGGTTTAGGGTTAAGGTTTTCTTTTTAATTTTTGTTTATTTTTTTAAAATTAAGTAAACTCATAAGTTTAGGTTTATTTAGTTTATTTTATATTTATTTTAGTTTATTTTATTTTTTTATTTTTATTTAGGTTAATGTTTATTTTTATTTAGTTTAGTTTATATATTTGAGTTTAGATTTTTTATTTTTGTTTATTTTTTGGTTTTGGTTTAGGTTTTGGTTTATTTTTTAGTTTAGTTTTATTTTTATTTTATCATTTAGGTTTAGGTTTTTATTTTATTTTTTTAGGTTTAGGCTTTAGATTTTTATTTTAAGTTTAATTTTATGATTTATTTTTTAGTTTAGGTGACAATTTATTTTTAGTTTATTTTATTTATTTAGGGTTTAGCTTTAGGTTTAGGTTTAGTTTATTTTAGGTTTTCGTTTAGGTTTTATTTATTCCACTTTAGTTTATTTTAGTTTTGGTTTAGGTTTATTTTATTTTTATTTTAGGTTTAGTTTTTTTTAGTTTACGGTTTAGGTTTTACTTTTTATTAATTTTTACATTTATTTTTTTATTAGCTTTTTATTTAGTTTTTATTTTATTTTATGTTAGGTGTAGTTTTTATTTCATTTAGGTTTTTTATTTTTTAAGTTTAGTTTAGGTTTTTAATTATTTTATTTTAGTTTAGTTTTTATTTTTTAATTTATTTTCTTTTTAGGTTTTCGTTCAGGTTTAGGTATTAGTTTAGGTTTTTATTTTATTTTATTTATTTATTTTATTTTTCTTTATGCTTTTTTATTTATTTTATTTATAGGTTTTATTTAGTTTAGGTTTAGGTTTTTAGTTTTTTAGTGATTAGGGTTTAGGGTTTAGGGCTTGGGGTTTAGATTTTAGGGTTTAGGGTCTAGGGTTACTTTAGTGTATAGAGTTTAGGGTTTAGGATTTAAGGTTTTTTAGGGTTTAGGGTTGTAGGTTTTGGGTTCAGAGTTTAGGGTTTAGGGTTTGTTTTAGAGTTTAGTGTTTATGGTTTAGGGATTAAGATTTAGAGTTTAGGATTTAGGGTTTAGGGATTAGGGTTTAGGGTTTTGGGTTTAGTGTTTAGGGTTTTAGGCTTTAGGGTTTTGGGATTAGGTTTGTAGGATTAGGGTTTAGGCTTTAGGGTTAGTTTTAGGATTTAGGATTTAGGTTTCACAGTTTTTTTTAGGTTTAGGTTTTATTTATTTTAGTTTAGTTTATTTTAGTTTTGGTTTAGGTTTATTTTATTTTGTCTATTTTAGGTTTAGTTTTTTAGTTTAGTGTTTAGGTTTTTTTATTTATTTTTAAGTTTATTTTTTAGTTTTAGGTTCTTATTTAGTTTTTCTTTTTATTTAGGGTTATTTTATTTTTATTTTATGTTCAATTTTTATTTAATTTAGATTTTTTATTTTCAATTTTATTTCATTTTTTAGTTTAGTTTAGATTTTTATTTATTTTACTTTAGTTTAGTTTTTATTTTTTATTTTATTTTATTTTTATGTTTAGGTCTAGGTTTAAGTTTCAGTTTATGGTTTTTTTAATATTATTTAATTTTATTTAGGTTGATGTTTTAGTTATTTATTTTATTTTTAGGTTCTATTTAGTTTAGGTTTAGGTTTTTAGGTTTTTAGGTTTTTAGGGTTTACAGTTTAGTATTTATGGTTTAGGGTTTAGGGTTATAGGTTTTATGGTTTAGGGTTTAGGGTTTAGGATTTAGGGTTTAGGGTTTAGGGTTTACGGTTTTAAGGTTTAGGGTTTAGGGTTAGTTATAGGGTTTCGGGTTAAGGTTTTTTTTTTTTTTTTAAAATTAAGTAAACTTATAGGTTTTGGTTTATTTTGTTTATTTTTTATTTATTTTAGTTTATTTTCTTTTTTTATTTTTATTTAGGTTTATGTTTATTTTTATTTAGTTTAGTTTATTTATTTTAGTTTAGGTTTTTTATTTTAGTCTTTTTTTAGGTTTAAGTTTAGGTTTTGGTTTATTTTTTAGTTTAGTTTTATTTTTATTTTATTTTTTAGGTTTAGGTTTTTATTTTAATTTTTTGAAGTTTAGTCATTAGATTTTTAATTTAGGTTTATTTTTTAGGATTTATTTTTAGTTTAGGTTTAGGTTTATTTTTAGTTTATTTTATTTATTTAGGGTTTAGGTTTAGGTTTAGGTTTAGCATATTTTAGGTTTAGATTTAGGTTTTATTTATTCTACTTTAGTTTATTTTAGTTTTAGTTTAGGTTTTTTTTTAGTTTATAGTTAGGCTTTATTTTTGATTTTTATGTTTATTTTTTAGGTTTAGGTTTTTATTTATTTTTTAATTTATTTTATGATAGGTCAAGTTTTTATTTTATTTAGGTTTTTTACTTTTTAGTTTAGTTTAGGTTCTTATTTATTTTATTGTAATTTAGTATATATTTTTTAATTTATTTTCTTTTTAGGTTTAGGTTTAGGTTTTTATTTTATTTTAATTTTTTATTTATTTTATTTATAGGTTTAATTTACTTTAGGTTTAGGTTTTTAGCTTTTTAGAGATTAGGGTTCAGGGTTTAGGTTTTAAGGTTTAAGTTTTAGAGTTTAGGGTTTCAGGGTTTAGAGTTTACGATTTAGGGTTTAGTGTTTAGGGATTAGGTTTTAAGTTTAGGGTTCAGTTTTGGTTTATGATTTTTTTTAAAAGAGAACAAATTCATAGTCAACATTTCTTCTTTTCGATTTGATCAGCCAAGTAACACACTAAGTTTTTAAGACTCAAGCGATGGCATAAATCAAAAATGAGCATGCATAGAGCAAATCAAAAACCTTAGATAACTAGAATCGTCTCTTCTATAAAGAAACATTTCCATAAGTAGCAGATCGGATCGACCATTTTTTAGTTTCTCCAGTTCCCATCAGAACCACCCCGGCCTATCGAGTAGCGGGATTCACCATCATATCCTTGATCTCTCCCTCCGCCACAACCACGGCTATAACCTCCGTCACTCCTCCTGCCTCCATAAACACCACTGCTCTGACCACCACCTTCATATCTACAAGCACCTCCAGATCCCCCACCACCATTACAATAACTATCGCCTCTGCTTTCACCTCCATCACCAAATCTAGACTGAGCTTGGTTGATGGCTATGTTCTTACCGTCAAGGTTTTGGCCATTCTTAGGGTTTAGGTTTATGTTTAGGTTTATTAGGTTTTAGAGTTTAGCTTTATTTTTTAAATTTATTTAATTACTTTAGCTTTAGGTTTAGGTTTTAGGGTTTAGGCTTAGGGTTTAGGGTTTAGGGTTTAGGGTATAGGGTGTAGGGTTTTTTTTGTTACCATAAAAGTAAAAGATACAATGTCCTTAAAAGGCGTAAAGCTTAAAAATCTACCGCTCACAGAGCTACAAGAAACCTAAAGAGCTAAACCCCCATCTAAGTAGACTAGAAGATGAAAAGAAAACAAATGAGCAAAAACAACATCTAAAAAGCATAAGAGCGAATGGACAGAGAGTAAAACTAAAATAAAACATGAAAATAGAAAAAGGTAGAGTCAGCAGCAGTTCATGATTCCTTTGAGAAAGCAAGATAAGCAAGATCCACAATAACTACACTAGGGATGACTGAGAAATGACCAGTCCCTTTGTAAAGTTCCAAACTATAAAAGAAATCTGGAAAAATACTACCAAGGAAAAGTCAAAGCTAAAAAGAATAAGGATTAAGAGAGTAAAAGGAGAGAGCTAAGAAAGAGAAGGCGTAGGGTCAGTTAAGATCATCTCAAGGGGCAACAATACATATGAGTATCCAAACTTCATAAAGAAGGGTTAAAATCATATGTAAAGCAACCAAATAGAGAGAGGAGGTGAGTAACATTAAGCCATCATCATGTGATACGATACTGTAAACCCCAAACAAAACACACAATAGAATCACATAAAGCCAGAACCGGAAGTTATAGCGGATCATTGGGCAAGCTAATGAAACTAAGCGAGCACCACCAAAACCGACACCAACATACGATGCAAATAACATCTAAGGCCACACACACAAAAGGGGCCAAAGACAGCAACCAATCACTAGAAACCAAAATTCCCAATTCAAAAGGATCAACAAATGATCGGTCAGCACACCAAAAGGCTCCAGTAAATTAGCCAAGAAGAAGAAAAAATCCAACAAAGAGAAAAGCAACCAACCAAGATTTTGAAGGCAGCTAAAAGTCCTCCAACCAAAGCAGCTAAGTAAAACATCCATAAGACAGCCAGTAGAGAATAACCCATCATTAGTAACCAATAAAGGAAGGACCCTAGTAGCCAAGGAAAAGGAAAAAGAATAGCCAAAAAACCATTGAATAGAGAGACAACCAACCGATTCGGCCAGCCAACAAAGCCTCTTAGCCAACAGTAAAATCCAAGTCAATTTAAAACCAAGCCAGAGGATCAAGAGAAAAGAAGCTAAAAATACAACAACCATCTAACCCCATAATAATAACCAAACATCTAACCACTCACTGTCATACCATGGTTGTAACCTCCATCGCTCTCCCTCTAACTACCCGCTCCAACCACCACCTCCAAATCCACCAACACCTCCAGATCCTCCACAACTACTGCTATAACTACCGCCTCCACCTCCACGTTCGCCTCCTCCTTCACCTCCATAGATCTAGACTGAGCCTGGTTGATCATGGTGTTCCTACCGTCAGGGTTCTGCCCATTCTTAGGGTTTAGGTTTAGGTTTATTAGGTTTTAGGGTTTAGGTTTATTTTTTAATTTATTTAATTACTTTAGGCTTAGGTTTAGGGTTTGGGGTTTAGGGTTTAGGGTTATTTATAACTCAAATGATTCCATAACAAACAAGAAATTACCAAATCAAACAAGACATTATCCTTTAATAACTAATAAAATAAGATAAAATAAAATGCAATTTAAAAATGTACACAAGTAGTATTTTACAAAATGATTTAACTCTGAGAGACAATAAAATTTGATTTTACAGAAGTCCAACAAAGCTTTGTCAAACAAGCTGAAACCCATATCATCATTTGATTCCTCAGCAGGCTCTTCCTTCTCCTCTTCCACTACAGCAGTCGGACCAGTAGCAGCAGTAAGAGTGGCAGAAGCATCAGGCGTAACAACCACATTAAATTTACTTGAATCTATCAAATACTCCTTAACCTTCTTGGCCTATGGGTATGTGTAATCAATGGCAATCATGATGGCGAGGGCATTCTTATAAGCGTTGATGAACATGTGGGGTGCTGCTGCAAGGGTGGGGTAAGAGAGGGCTAGTGAGAGAGAAGTGATCATTAAAAGGCCCATCAAAAACTTCTTGATGAGATCATCTTGATCAAGCACCTCAAGACCGAACACCATCATCATACACACGACAAGGCCATAAGAGAATGGCCTAATCCCCTTAGCGAGGAAGCGACCTGAGGATCCCATTTTTATAAAGCTCAACCGGGGTGATAATTTTAACAGTACCATTTTTTATCTTAGTTGGGATGTTGAGAACCTAGAAGAAAGAAGTTTGTGAAGGATCCAGGCCAGTGTTGCCTGGAGGAACCACAATATTAATAGGTGCAACAAGATCATCAACACAGGAAGTAACACTAACTTTGTATTTCATAACCTCTTTGCTGACTTCTTTAAGATCACCTTTTATAAAAATCAGCTTAACCGAGGTTTAGGATTTATGGTTTAGGGTTTAGGCTTTTAGGGTTTATGTTTTTAGGGCTTAGGGTTTAGGGTTTAGGGTTTACAGTTTAAGGTATAGGGTTTAGGGTTTAGGGTTTTTTAGAGTTTACGATTTAAGCTTAAAGGTTTAGGTTTGTAGGTTTAGTGTTATAGGTTTAGGGTTTAGGGCTTAGGTTTTAAGGTTTAGGTTTTTCTTTTTTTAAAGCTAAGCAAATCGGTAGGTTTAGGTTTATTTAGTTTATTTTTTATTTATTTTAGTTTATTTTATATTTTATTTTTACTTAGGTTTATTTTTTTATTTAGTTCAGTTTATTCATTTTAGGTTTATTTATTTTTAGTTCAGTTTATTCATTTTAGGTTTTTATTTTAGTTTATTTTTTAGGTTTAGGTTTTTTTAAGGTTTAGGTTGAGGTTTTTATTTTATTTTTTTAGGTTTAGGTTTTAGGTTTTTATTTTAGGTTTATTTTTAGATTTTATTATTTAGTTTATATTTAGGTCTATTTTTAGTTTATTTTATTTTATTTAATTCAGGTTTAGGTTTAGGTTTTATTTATTTTAGGTTAGCTTATTTTAGCTTAGGTTTAGGTTTATTTTATTTTTATTTTAGGTTTAGTTTTTTTTAGGTTACCATTTAGGTTTTAATTTTTTTTTTTTTTTGATTTATTTTTTAGGTTTAGGTTTGTATTTAGTTTTTATTTTATTTTATTTTAGGTTTATTTTAGTTTTATTTTACATTTAGTTTTTATTATATTTAGGTTTTTTATTCTTAGGTTTATTTTGTTTTTTAGTTTAGTTTAAGTTTTTACTTATTTTATTTTGATTTATTTTTATTTTTTATTTCATTTTAAATTTAGATTTAGTCTTAGGTTTTAATTAAGGTTTTTTTTGTATTCTTTTTTATCTATTTAGGTTTAGGTTTTTCATTTATTTTATTTTTATGTTTTATTTATTTTAGGTTTAGGTTTTTTAGGTTTTTAGGGTTTATGATTTAGGGCTTAGGGTTTAGGGTTTAGGGTTCTAGAGTTTAAGTTTTTAGTTTTTTAGGGTTTAGGGTTTAGGGCTTAGGGTTTAGGGTTTAGGGTTCTAGAGTTTAGGGTTTTAGGGTTTAGGGTTTATGGTTAGGGTTTAGGGTTTCAGGTTTAGGGTTTAGTGTTTAGGCTTTAGGGTTTAGGATTTTTAGGGTTTAGTATTTAGGTTTTAGGGTTTAGGGATTAGGGATTAGGGTTTTGGGTTAAGGGTTTGGGGTTCAGGGTTTTAGGGTATAAGGTTTAGGTATTAGGGTTGTAGGTTGGGAATAGGGTTTAGTATTTATATTTTATTTTTTATTTTTATTTTTAGGTTTTCTGTTTTAGGGTTTAGTGTTTAGGGTTTAGGTTTTTCTAAATTAAGTAAACCGATAGGTTTAGGTTTATTTAGTTTATTTTTTATTTCTTTAGTTTATTTTATATTTTATTTTTATTTAATCTTATTATTTTATTTAGTTTAGTTTATTTATTTTTGGTTTATTTATTTATTATTTAAGATTATTATTTTAATTTATTTTTTAGATTTGGGTTTAGGTTATAGTTGAGTTTTTTTTAGGTTTAAGATTTATTTCCTATTTTTAGGTTTAGGATTAAGTTTTTATTTTATTTTTTTAGGTTAAGGTTTTAGGTTTTATTTTAGGTTTTATTTTTTAGGTTTTATTTTTTTTAGTTTTGGTTTAGGTTTTGGATTCATTTATTTTAGGTTTAGGTTTAGGTTTTATTTATTTTAGTTTAGTTTATTTTAGTTTAGTTTTAAGTTTAATTTATTTTGTTTAATTTATTTTTACTTTAGGTTTAGTTTTTTTTTATTTTAGGGTTTAGGTTTTATTTTTTTATTTATTTTTTAGGTTTGTTTTTTAGGTTTAGGTTGTCATTTAGTTTTTATTTTATTTTATTTTAGGTTTATTTTATTTTTTAGGTTTATTTTTTATTTTTTTAGGTATTTTATGCTTAGTTTATTTTATTTTATTTAGTTTTCTTTAGGTTTTTACTTAATTTATTTTAGTTTATTTTTATTTTTATTTTATTTTATGTTTAGGTCTAGGTTTAGGTTTTTGTTTAGGTTTTTATTTTATTTAGGTTTAGGATTTTTAGTTATTTTATTTTTAGGTTTTATTTAGTTTAGGTTTAGGTTTTTAGGTTTTCAGGGTTTAGGGTTTAGTGTTTAGGGTTTAGGGTTTTAGGGTTTAAGGTTTAGGGTTTAGGGTTTAGGGTTTGGGGTTTAGGGTTTTAGGGTTTAAGGTTTAGGTTATAGGATTGTAGGTTTAGGGTTTAGGGTTAAGGATTTTTTATTATTATTTTTTTAGGCTTTAGGATTTAGGGTTTAGGTTTTAAGTTTAGGGTTCAAGTTTTAGTTTAGGGTTTAAGGTTTTTGGATTTTTTTTAATAGAGAACAAATTCATATTCAATATTTCTTCTTTTCAATTTCATCAACCAAGTAACACACTGAGTTCTTTAAGACATAAGCAATGACATAGATCAAAATGAGCACATAGAAAATCAAAAACCCTAGATAACTTCAACCATCTCTACTATGAAGACACAGTTCCATAAGTAGCAGAATGGATAGGATGTTCTTCAATTTCTCCAGTTCCCATCAAAACCACCCCTGCTTCTCAAGTAGCGGGATCCACCATCATATCCTCAATCTCTCCCTCCAGCACCACCACGGCTGTAACCTCCGTTGCTCCTCCAACGTCCACCTGCCTCACCACCACCTCCATATCCACCAAGACCTCCATCCCCACCACCATAATGATAAGCCTCCACCTTGTCTCCACCACCATCTAGGCGGGCACGGTTGATGGTGATGTTCTTGCCATCAAGGTTTTGCCCATTTTTAGGGTTTAGGTTTAGGTTTAGGTTTATTAGGTTTTAGGGTTTACATTTATTTTTTAATTTATTTAGTAACTTTAGGCTTAGGTTTATGGTTTGGGGTTTAGGGTTTAGGGTTTAGGGTTTAGGGTTATGGTTTAGGGTTTAGGGTTTAGGGTTATGGTTTAGGGTTTAGGGTTTAAGGTTTAGGGTTTTTATAAAAAAACCCAAATGATTTCATAACAAATAAGAAATTACCAAATCAATCAAGAAATTATCCTCTATCAACTAATAAAATAGAATAAAATAAAATGCAATTCAAAAATTCACAAAATAATATTTCACAAAATGATTTAACTCTCAGAGTCTATAAAATTTGATTTTATAGAAGTCCAACAAAGCTTAGTCGAATAAGCTAAAACCCATATCATCATCAAATTCCTTAATAGGCTCTTCCTTCTTCTCTTCCACCATAGCAACCAGAGTAGCAGTAGCAGCAGCAGCAGCAGGCGTAAGATCCATAGTAAATTTACTAAGATCCTTCAAATACTCCTTAAACTTCATGCACATATATGTGTCGGTAATCACGACGGTGAGGACATTCTTGTAAGCATTGATGAACATGTGGGGCACTACAGCAAGGGTGGGATAAGAGAGGGCTAGTGAGAGAGAAGTGAACATTGAAAGGACTGCTGAAAACTTCTCGATGAGATCATCTTCACTGAGGTCAAGCACCTTAGGACTGAACATTGAGCCATCATTAAACATAGAATGATAAGGCCATAAGAGAATGGCCTAATGCTCAGCTTAACGAAAAGAGTAGCCTTTGAGGATCCCAGCTTATCGCCTTTTTTAATCAGTACAACTGGGGTGATAATTTCAACAGTACCCTTGTTTATCTTTATTGGGATGTTGAGAGCCTGGAAAAGAAGTTCAGGATCGGACCAATGTTGGAGGAACCACAACATAGATAGACCAACACAGACCACCAAATTTGTACTTCGTAACCTCTTCACTGACTTCTTTAAGATCACCTTTCATAAAAATTAGCTCAACCAGGGTTTAGGATTTAGGGTTTATTATGGTTTATGATTTTAGGGTTTAGGGTTTAGGGTTTAGGGCTTAGGGTTTAAGGTTTAAGGTTTAAAAATTTTTAGGCTTTTGGGTTTTGGAATTTATAGGCTTTAGGGTTTGTAATTTATGGTTTCAGATTGTAGGTTTCTGTTGTAGGTTTGGGATTTAGGGTTTAAGGTTTAGGGTTTGCGGTTTAGGATATAGGGATTAGGGGTCTTTTTTTGAAAATTAAGTAAACCGGTAGGTTTAGGTTAGTTTATATTATTTATTATTATTATTTATGTTTTTCTATTTAGTTTAGTTTATTTATTTTAGGCTTATTTATTTTAGTTTATGTTTTTATTTTAGTTTATTTTTTAGGTTTAGGTTTAGGTTTATGTTTTGTTTTTAGTTGAGTTTTATTTTTATTTTATTTTTTAGGTTTAGGTATTATTTTTTATTTTTAGGTTTAGGTTTAGGCTTTTATTTAACTTTTTTAGGTTTAAGTTTTAGGTTTTTATTTTAGGTTTATTTTTTAGTTTAGGTTTAGGTTTATTTTTAGTTTATTTTATTTTATTTACTTTAGGTTTAGGTTTAGGTTTAGTTTATTTTAGGATTAGGTTTAGGTTTTATTTATCTTAATTTAATTTATTTTAGTTTAGGTTTAGCTTTATATTATTCTATTTATTTTATTTTTATTTTATGTTTAGTTTTTTTATTAGTTTAGGGTTTAGGATTTATTTTTTAATTTATTTTTAGGTTTATTTTTTATGTTTAGGTTTTTTTTTAGTTTTTATTTTATTTTATTTTAGGTTTTATTATTTTCATTTTACATTTAGTTTTTATTTTATTTAAGTTTTAATTCTTAGGTTTAATTTATTTTTTTAGTTTAGTTTAGGTTTTTATTTATTTTATTTTAGTTTAACTTTAATTTTTTTAATTCATTTTATTTTTAGATTTAGGCTTAAGTTTTAGTTTAAATTTTATTTTATTTATTTTTAGATTTTTTAATTTATTTTATTTTATGTTTTATTTAATTTAGGTTTAGGTTTTTAGGTTTTTAGTGTTTAGGGTTTTGGGTTAGTTTTAGGGTTTAGGGTTTAGTCTTAGGGTTTTATTTATTTATTTATTTATTGTTTTTATTTAGGGTTTAGGGTTTTTTAGAGTTTAGGGTTTAGGGTTATAGGTTTATGGTTTAGGGTTCAGGGTTAGTTTTAGGGTTTAGGGTTTAGGGTTTAGGGTTTAGTATTTAGGGTTTAGGGTTTATGGTTTAAGGTTTTGGATTTTTTTTAGATAAAGTAAACTGGTAGGTTTAGGTCTATTTAGTTTTATTTATTTATTTTAGTTCATTTTATTTTTTATTTTTTTTAGACTTCTTTGTTATTTTTATTTTATTTAGTTTATTTATTTTAGTTTAGGTTTCTTATTTTAGTTTATTTTTTAAATTTAAGTTTATGTTTATGTTTATGTTTATGTTTTAGTTTAGTTTTATTTTTAAGTTATTTTTAGGTTTAGGTTTTATTTTTTAATTTTAGGTTTAGGTTAAGGTTTTTATTTTATTTTTTTAGGTTTAGGTTTTAGGTTTTTATTTTAGCTTTATTTTTAGGTTTTATTTTTTAGTTTAGGTTTAAGTTAATTTTTAGTTTATTTTATTTTATTTAGTTTAGGGTTCAGGTTTAGTTTATTTTAAGTTTTGGTTTTGGTTTTAATTGTTGTAGTTTAGTTTATTTTAGTTTAGGTTAATGTTTATATTATTTTTTTATTTTAGGATTACGATATTTTTAGTTTATGGTTTATGTTTTATTTTTTTTCTTTTTAGGTTTTATTTATAGGTTTATTTTTTAATTTAGGTTTTTATTTAGTTTTTATTTTACTATATATTAGGTTTATTTTATTTTTATTTTACATTTAGTTTTTATTTTATCTAGTTTTTTATTTTTAGGTTTATTTTATTTTGTAGTTTAGTTTAAGTTTTTATTTTATTTTTATTTTAATTTTATTTTAATTATTTTATTTTTTATTATTTTTAAGATTAGGTTAGCAATTAGATTTAGGTTTTAATTTTTTTTATTTAGTTTAAGGTTTTTTTATTTATTATAAATTTAGGTTTTATTTAGTTTAGGTTAAGGTTTTAAGGTTTTTAGGGTTTAGGGTTTATGGTTGTAGGTTTTAAGGTTTGGGTTTAGGGTTTAGGGTTTAGGCTTTTAGGGTTTAGGTTTAGGGTTTAGGGTTTCATGGTTTAGGGTTCAAGGTTTAGGGTTTAAGGTTTCAGGCTATTTTTAGATTCTGGGGTTTAGGGTTTGGCCTTTAGGGTTTTAAGTTGAGGGTTTAGGGTTAGTTTTATGGTTTAGGGTTTAGGCTTATCATTTATTTTTTAAATTTTTTTTTATTTAGGGTTTAGGGTTTGGGTTTTTTTTGGGTTTAGGGTTAGTTTTAGGGTTTAGGGTTTAGGGTGTAGTTTTTTTTAAATTAAATAAACTAGTATGTTTAGGTATATTTAGTTTATTTAGTTTATTTTTTATTTATATTTTGGTTTATTTTTTATTTTTCTTTAGTTTAATTTATTCATTTTAGTTTTGGTTTTTATTTTAGGTTTAGGTTTTATTTTTATTTTATTTTTTAGGTTTAGGTTTTATTTTTTATTTTTATTTTTAGGTTTACATTTTATTTTATTTTTTTAGGTTTAGGTTTTAGGTTTTTTATTTCGTTTACTTTTAGGTTTATGTTTATTTTTAGTTTATTTTATTTTATTTAGTTTAGGTTTAGGTTTAGGTGTAGTTTATTTTAAGTTTAAATTTATATTTTATTTATTTTAGTTTAGTTTTTTATAGTTTAGGTTTAGGTTTATTTTACTTTGTTTATTTTAGGTTTAGGTTTTTTTTCGTTTAAGGCTTAGATTTTAATTTTTACTTATTTTTAGGTTTTATGAATAGGTTTATTTTTTAGTCTTAGTTTTCATTTCATTTTATTTTACGTTTATTTTAATTTTATTTTATAATTAGTTTTTATTTTCTTTAGGTTTTAAATTTGTAGGCTTATTTTATTTTTTTAGTTTAGTTTAGGTTTTTATTTATTATATTTTAGTTTTCTTTTTATTTTTATTTTATTTTATTTTTAGGTTTATGAAAGGATTTAGGTATTTATTTTATTTTATTTGATTTATTTAATTTAGGTTTAGGTTTTTTTTTTATTTTATTTTTAGGTTTTATTTAGTTTAGGTTTAGGTATTTAGGTTTTTAGGATTTAGGGTTGTAGGTTTTAGGGTTTAGGGCTTAAGGTTTAGGGTTTACAATTTAGGATTTTAGGGTTTAGGGTTTAGGATTTAGGGTTTAGGTTTAGGGCTTAAGGTTTAATGTTTAGGGTTTTGGTTTTTAGGGTTTAGGGTTTAGGGTTTATGATTTTTTTTTTTTTTTTTTAGGGAAGCCCAATGAGGGGTAATTTATTACCACAAAATAGGGTTACAAGGTACTTAAAGGGGATAAACTCCAGATCTACTGCTCAAAGAGCTACATTCAGCCTAAGGAGTAAATCCCAGTCAATCTGAGGAAAAGCAATAGAACACTTTAAAACAATCAAAAGATACGATTAGATTCGATAATAAACCAAAAGCAAATTGTGACCAATACTACTTGAGAAGAATGGCCAATGGTGCAAACTTGCAAGAGAAAAAGGAAGGAGGTCCTGCAACAATTTAGGCGACAAAAATTAGAGCGAGTTATAGTAGTACAGACAATATGATGATGGTGAAAATGCAAAGTCTGCAAAATTTAGAAAGAGAAAAGATAGAGAAGGCTTGGTTACACAGATGGATGCAAAAGTGTGCATCCAAACTTCAGGAGAAGGGTTACTTCACAAGAGCTACTACCAAACCAAAATGGAGTGAAAACATCACAGCCATCATAGCCAACAAACCTGTTAGGAGATAGCAGCCAGTTGTAGAAGGTCTGATTGAGTGGATTACAAACACACCTAATCGACAATATCATCACCATATCAAGAGAATACAGAAGCAAATGTGATGGAGCCAACATTGCAAAATCCCATTAATAGGATCAGGCAGATGAAGGGACCATAACAAATGAAGTGAAGCATCTGCTGGAACCAAGCCAAACAAAGCAACCTCATGCATTCAGGATTAAGAAACCAGCCAGTGAAAGGTAAATCAGCAAAGTCGAGCCTAAGTTACCATAGAATTATAGATTAAAGTACGTGATTAAGAGATAAAAGATAATGTGCACCCCAGAGACAAATCCAATCGGTGAAAATCAAAAGCTACCACATAAGGAACATTCATAAGCAGAACAATATCCCAATTCAGCCCACAATCCTTGCGAAATACCCCATGCTTGCCATAACAATCATTGAGTATACAAACCATAGGTTAAGATCAAGTAGAACAGTTGATTAGGCGCGGTGATCACTGTACTAAGACTAAAAGGGATATTATAGCATGTTAAGACAGTAGCCCAGAGACAACTAATCAGATAAACCAAATCCACAAAAATCCAAAGTCTTAAAATAGAAACAGGTAACATCAAACTATAGTACCTCTCAAACAGAAATGACACTCCAATCCAAGAAGGTAACAGCACAAACCCAATAGATGCAGGATTATAATATAAATAATGACTGTAAATATGATTCACAGCCACCCTAAAATGAGCGACAACCCAGAAATAATCGCAATCGAAAGTCACTCCCATCGAGCAACTAATGCAACATTGTAAGCCACTAGAATATAAAATAAGAAGATGATTCCAAGTAGAGACATCATTACCAAGCGAATTTTAAGACAATAAAGGTCCAAAACCGAACTTGCTAAGACGAGTGCAAGATGGCAAAAATAGCAGAGGAAAACTGGGAGAAGCGGAGAAAAAATCTGCACCCAAAGGGATTAAAACCAAATCAACAAACAAATCAACAAACAACCATGGCAAGAACCTCAAAACCCAAAAGTAATTAAACCCAATCCATTCGGACAAGGATATCGACCAAAATAACCATTAAAAGAGACCAGTATTACAATTTCTTCCCTTGAAAGCATCTTTGAGGTTAGGCATTATATAAGCAAGGACACATGTATAGAAAGTTCAGCCCAAAAATCCTTTGACATAAGTGTTGAAACCTTTATGAATTAGGCCTTTAAGGAGGAAAGAGTCCCAAGGAATGTAAGCATCAGCCAAAGAAATACTATAATCATCAAAATAAAAATTGCAACTTGCATAATGCACACTAATCCGTTGCCTAGAAGCAACATAGGTAGTAGCAATGCTCCAAGCCATATTGTCAGTGAGAAAAAACTGGTTAAAGAAGTTAGTACTAAAATCTAAGTCCATCAAAACAGATAACTTCCTTCAGCAATGGTTAATTCTCTCAGGTTTAGAAATGAATGTATCAATGAAATTAAATTCCCAAGTGGGATTGCAGTTATAAAACTAGTAACAGGTAACACAAGGCTCAACTGGGTTCCAATTCAAGAGATTGATGTGCATATAGTTCAACATCTGCCCCATAATATTGTAAATGCCAAAAATAGAAATCTTCCAACTAAAGGAGAAGGGGTAAAGGTAGCAAGTCATGGCAAAGAGCACAAGACAACAATGATATCTATGAGGAGTATCCATAAAGAACACAAGGAAATAGAAAACCAAAAAAAGGGAGGCGAAGAGGAGAATTAGATTCTGAGGTAAGGAAGCCCAGAATTGTCCAAGTTAACCAGACCATGCAAGTATTTGGGTAATGTAAATTGATCAAAGAAGATGATCTTTTAATCTCACCAGTTGCAAGGTAATCAAGACGTTACCTTCACGAAACATGAGTGATGGTAAAATTGATTGAGAGAAGAGCCCTAGTTTGCTTGAGGAGGTAGTACAAATAAGTGTTGCTCATATTGGTAGAAGTCAAAAGGTCAATCGGTAGAAGAGCATCCACCTCTATCCAAATATTGAGCCGCTTTGAAGACAAATTTCTAGAGCTTTGTGGGTGCCATAAGCTCGGTATAAGACGATCTTTGGAAATAAGGGGATAAGCAAATGCACATAGGACTATACCCTTAGAATGAAAATGCCTCACAACCAAAGCCATTATGAGAGCAGAGCCATCGGTATTAATTTTAATAATATGATCAAGATTTTTTTTCAAAACCATTCTATCATTTCGATAGTAAGGTACAGTGAAGGTTGAGGCCCAGTTTATTGGCTACAGATTTACAGCCTTTAAAATGTTTGTGATGAATTAAATTGGCTTTAAATCAAGTCACAAATTTTGTTTTAGTTCTAGCAATAATCCTCATGTGATTCATACAAATCCCACGATGTTTAGCTTCATTTTGTCCATCCATATGAAGACAAATAAGAGTAATGGCGTTATGATTTTTAATATGACCTTTAATTGCATTGTCAAAGTAAACTTCAAGAAGTTGATATAAAGTAAAAGAACAATTAAAATTGACAATGTTGAATAGATCATCATACCAAATCAAATTTTTGAGGCAATAGCCCCATTAATAAAACATGGTTAACATTCTCAATATGAGAACAACATTGACATTTAGAGGGTAAATAAAACCCTTTACTCCACAACAAAGAGTCAAGAATATAGTTTTTTAGGATACCAAGTTAGAGCGAGTAAGAAGAGGGGATATTGTTATTCCAAATTTTGGGAACACAATAGAAGAATGAGTGTCTTTAGTGTGAAGCCACACATTTTAAGGTTGAAATCCCCATTATGAGATAGCTTAAAGATAATCGATCATGATTGTTAGAGTGATAGGAATATTAGTAATCATATTTAAGAAAGTGGAAGGAATAGAATCGTAATCTTACTAGTGTTCCACTTGTGGTTTTGCGAATGAATTAACTCTAATAGCGGAAGTGTAGTGAGTGTAGAGTAAGTCATCAATGGATCCACACCACCATTGTCTTGCCAAAAGAAGGAATTGCGAGTTTATGCCCCAAAAAGGATTCGCATCCCATTTGTGAGAACAAAGTCTTCTCCACACGAGAATCACCCGATTTAAAGGGACAAATGAGAGGATGTTTACCTTGGCAATATTTAGAAGTCATGAAATTGCCCAAAGACTATTTTTGCTCTAAAATTCCACCAAAGTTTGTAGGAGAAGGCATTGATAACTTCTTTGATGGATTTACATCAGACCTCCCTCTTCAAAGTACCACAACTTTTAGACCAAGATGACCTGCATTCTTTTAGAGGAGGTATTGGTTCCCAAAAAATTTGTTTAAGAGATGCTCAATTCTATTGATGGTAGAGTTGGTAGGCACAATGGTTTGAAGAAGGTATATAGGCATGGAATTTAGAGTGCTCTTGATCAAGGTAAGCCTACCACCAAAATTTTGTTAGAAATTTTCTGAATTAGATCATCAAAAAGGTGTGATCTTTTTTGGCCTTTAAAAAGAGGAGCCCCAAGGTAATTAAGAGGAAGTTGATTTTGCTTAAAATTAGTAATTACGGATATTTGGTTAAGTCTATTAGGAGGAATCTTAGATGAAGGAATAAAACATTTTCCTTCATTAAGAAAAAGACCACTAACTTTACCAAAATCATTTAGGAGGTTCTTAATGGTTTTAACATCTTGAAGGGAGGCATTGCGGAAGATAATGAAATCATCACAAAGCTAAGATGAGAAATAGGAAACCTCCATGAGTTTTAAAAGACATATTAGGATTATTAGCGAAAAGATCGTTAAGGCTCCTTGTGAGTATTCAATAGCGATGATAAAAAGAGAAGGTGATAGTGGGTCACCTTGCCTCAAACCATGGCTAGAAGGAAAGAAACCTATGGACTCACCATTCATGATAACCGAAAACCAGACATTCGTGATACACCTTTTTATAATCCGGATAAAACTATCAGAAAAACCAAACAAATTCAGGATTTGAAAGAGAAAATCCCATGAGAGATTGTCAAAGGCTTTAGCGATGTCCAGTTTGAATAAGATGTTGCCTCCTGAAGGGACATCAATGTCATGAACTCTTGAGCAAGAAGAATATTATCCAATATTGCTCTGTGTTTAACAAAACCAGTTTGATTTGGGGAGATGATTTTAGGAAGCAAAGGGCTAAGCCTATTATTTATTAATTTAATAATGAGTTTTTGAAAAAAGGTGCAAAGACTAATCGGTCTAAAATTGCCCCAAGATTCAGGATTGATAGTTTTGGAAATAAGGACAATAGAAGTGCTTGAAAAGTATTTGGGAATAGGATTGCCATCAAAGAAATCAATAACAGCATCAACTAAGTCAGTTTTAAAAAATGTCCAACAATGCTAAAAGAAGTGGGTTTATAGCCGTGCAAGAATTGTGTTCATGTTCTTAAGAGTATTACTAATCTCCTCTTGAAGGACACATAGTGAGTAAATGATTATCCTCACTTAATCATAGAAGGGATAAGATGGGTGTTTGATAAAGTTCCCGGATTAGAATTTAATAAAGTTTGGAAATGATGTATGGAGAATCCTTAATATCATTATTATGTTATCCATTCACCATTAGAGTTCTTAATTTTCTTAATCGAGTTTAAGGCTTTCCATTTATTACAAATGGCATGAAAATACACGGTGTTTACGTAGCCATAATATGTTTGCTTGCGACTTTTTTGCCAATAGGTTTCTTCCATGTTTTGATAATTAACCAAGTTATTCTTGGCAATGTTCAACTCCTCAAGTTTCTTGGGATCAGTTGAGGCGACCTCTTCAAGAGAACAAACCTCTTGTTCCATAGCTTTAAGATTTATGAAAAGGTTTTAAAATGTGTTTGTTCCACCAATTGAGATTTTGTTTAAGTCTTTTTAAGCCAAAGATGAGTCATACCTTTAACATTATCCAGAAAATAGGGGCCATCCAATTAGTGAGAGCGACATTGGTGAAGTCACTATGTTGGGTCCACATATTTTGAAATCACGAAAGGAGAGGAGTAGACGGGTTAGGGGATTTTGAAGGAAATCAAAAGAGGAGCATGGTGGAGACAAAGTTACGCTCAAATGCTCAACAATGGTAAGAGCCATTGATTGATCCAAAGAGAATTAAAGAGGGTCCTATCAAGGCGCCAAAGTCTAGAGTTGTGCCACGTGAAGTTAGACCCATGAAACCAATGTCGATCAGTTGCAATCAATTATCATATTTGAGAAGTCCTCCATGGAATGAAGGTTAGGAGAACATCCTCCCCTTCTTTCAGAACTAGCTATGATAGTATTGAAATCACCTCCAACCAACCAGGGAAGGTTAGCTGAGAAAGCGAAGGTGTGTAAGTGATTCCAAATGATGTTCCTACACTATTACAAGAAGCATAGATAAAAGAGCCAAAAGCGATAAGTCACCTAAGGAGATTTTGACATTAACCAATTGGTCAAGATCATCAATGATGGAAATGGTGATGGAGTTGTGCCAAAAGCACCAAATTTTATTATTAAGATTGAAGAAGAAATTATGAAAACCAAGGGATCTAGCGATAAAAGCAATCTTTGAAGAATTAATGAAAGGTTCAATAAGAACAAGTAACTTGATATTATCAACACGACAAAGACTCTGAACACGATTGCGGACAGGAAGAGACCCACATCCCTGGATATTCCAAATAAGAAAATTAATCATAAGGGGACAACCAAAAGGGAAAAGGAAAAAAGAAAGGAAAGAGAGGAGAGAAATGATGACACATTACTTGTGTGGGGTGAAAGAAGAGCAGTGGTTCTAGTATTATTAGAAAATTTTGCTTTGTAGGGTTTTGTTTTAACAATTTGAAAGGGTCTATCGAATCCAAATTATCTCCATCGAAAGGGATTGATTTTGGGTTCGAATAGTAGAAGAATCTATCAATGTTTTAGAAGAGGGGATTTCACCTTCTTTCATATCGTATAGAGTGTGAGAAATTGGGTTCAATTGATTATCACTCTGAAGGGAAATAGATGAGGACGTTCTGGCACCATTTGTAATACAAATATCTTTCTCAATATGTTAAAACCATGGGTCATCATTGTTTTTGGTCCATTATATGATTCCCATTCAAATTGTTTAATTGGGTGTCCAATATAAGGCTACCATTCAGATTTTCAGTAGAATTTAAATGAAGCAAAGAGCTATCATGGGAAACCAGATTATTACATGCAGGGGTGAGGTTAGGTAAATTGCCATTGGTATCGTCACACCCCTCAATGGCTAGTACCAAGGTCGAGTGTTTTCCACTAGACAGTTAGTAAGAGGTGTAGGGAGGAGAGGTTCTTTTTTGAGTATCTTTAGGCACATATGCTAGAGTATTGGTTTTCCCAGTTCCATTAATGGTATTCATATTACAGTAAATTTTTTACGAGATTAGGATGAAGCACAAAGCATTACGAGTGATCATGCTCGTGAATCTTGGAGTGCAAAAGATAGAAAATTTTGAAATCGACTTTTGACTATATCCAAATTTTTTTGGAGCCAATCCAAACCTCTTTGGGATATTTTTTTGTGATGTCTATCTCAATGAGAATCTGGCGGATGGCTAGATCTAGTGGTGGTTGCTTGGTCTATTGGAGAGGCCTACCAAAAGGCCGTAGCGATAAACAAAACTTGATGAGTGACATAATGTATTGCATGTTAGGAAAAGCAAAGCCAAAAAGGGACAATGGGAGATTCCTCTTTGACATCAAAGAGGTATTTCAATACATTTGACAATTATGCACAAAAGTAAGAAGTGGCAAACCGTGAATAATCTAAATCATTTGAGAGTTGAATAAGAATGTGAGGATCGATCAGATAGAGAAAGTACGATAATTTTAAACTATGAAAGAAAGAGTGAATATTATCAAGTCATCTAGGGAGAATTTACCCACCAAAGCAAACTTGAAGGGCTTAGCAAGTTTCTCAACATCCTGATCTGAACACATTATTGCCGGCAATCCATGATAAGATGTCAAAATGAGATTAGCCGAAGCATTTGAGCTAGGGATCTTACCAAAGCATCTTTGAATGATTTACAATAGGTGCATTAACGTGCAATTGAATCGAAACGTAGAGTCGAGAGAACAAAGCCAGTCAGGTCGAGAGCGACGGGGCCGAGGAGCCTCCGCCATTGCTCTAATCCAAGGATGTCACATCTGAGGGAGCCCGATACAGCTTCGAGAAGTGAGAGTGGCAGTGCAGAGAATGGCCAATCCACCAGGGAAATGCAAATCAGAGAGAGCGTGCGAGTTAGATGGTTTGTTTTGGTTTTTGGGTTTAGGGTTTAGGATTTAGAGTTTAGGGCTGTAGGTTTAGGGTTTAGGGTTTCAGGTTAGTTTTAAGGTTTAGGTTTAGGATTTAGGGTTTAAGGTTTAGGGTCAGTTTTAGGGTTGAGGGTCTTTTTTTTAAATTGAGTAAACAAGTAGGTTTAGGTTTATTTTTTATTTATTTTTTTCATTTATTATTTAGGTTCATTTTTATAATTATTTGTTTAGTTTATTTATTTTAGGTTTTTTTATTTTAGTTTAGGTATTTTATTTGAGTTTTTTTTAGCTCTAGTTTTAGGTTTATGTTTATTTTTTAGTTTAGTTTTATATTTATGTTATTTTTTAGGTTTAGGTTTTAGGTTTTTATTTAAGGTTTATTTCTAGGTTTCATTTTTTAGTTTAGGTTTATGTTTATTTTTAGTTTATTTTATTTTATTTAGTTTAAGGTTTAGGTTTAGATTATTTTAGGTCTAGGTTTAAGTTTTATTTATTTTAGTTTAGTTAATTATAGTGTAAGTTTAAGATTATTTTATTTTTATTTTATGTTTAGGTTTTTTTCTTTATTTTAGGGTTTAGGTTTTATTTTTTTATTTATTTTTAGATTTTATTTTTAGGTTTATTATTTATGGTTTAGGGTTTAGGGTTAGGGTTTAGGGTTTAGGATTTATGCTTTTAGGTTTTTGGGGTTTGGGTTACGGATTAGAGTTTAAGGTTTAGGCTTTAGGGTTTAGTGTTTAGGCTATAAGGTTTAGGGTTTAGGGTTAGCTTAAGGTTTAGGATTAGTTTAGGGTTTAAGGTTTAGGCATTAGGGTTTAAGGTTTTTAGGGTTTAGGGTTTAGTGTTAGTTAAGAGTTTGGCATTTAGGGTTTAAGGTTGTAGGTTTTGGGTTTCGGGTTTAAGATTTAGGGTTAGCTTTAGGGTTTAGGGTTTAGGGTTAGGGTTTTTTTTTTTTTATTTAGAGTTTAGACTTTAGGGTTTAGGGTTGTATGTTTAGGGTTTTAGGTTAGGGTTAGTTTTAGGGTTTAGGGTTTAGTTTTTATAGTTTATTTAGTTTATTTATTTTGGTTTATTTTATTTTTTATTTTTATTTAGTTTCATTTTTTATTTAGTTAAGTTTATCTATTTTAGGTTTATTTATTTTGGTTTAGGTTCTTCATTTTAGTTTATTTTTTTCTAGTTTAGGTTTAGGTTTATGTTTATTTTTTAGTTTTTTTTTATTTTATTTTATTTTTTGAGTTGAATTTTTATTTTATAATTTTAAGTTTAAGTATAGGTTTTTATTTAATTTTTTTCAGTTTAGGTTTTAAGTTTTTATTTTAGGTTTATTTTTAGGTTTCATTTTTTAGTTTAGGATTACGTCTATCTTTAGTTTATTTTATTTTATTTAGTTTAGGGTTTAGGTTTAGTATATTTTAGATTTTATTTATTTTAGTTTATGTTTAGGTTTATTTTATTATGTTTATTTAGGTTTAGGTTTTTTTTTTTGAGTTTAGGGTTTTGGTATTATTTTTATTTATTTTTAGCTT
The DNA here is from genome assembly GCA_021442155.1 of Cymbidium sinense. Taxonomy (NCBI): domain Eukaryota; kingdom Viridiplantae; phylum Streptophyta; class Magnoliopsida; order Asparagales; family Orchidaceae; genus Cymbidium; species Cymbidium sinense. The sequence goes on along the minus strand of CM038218.1, from coordinate 57,022,264 downwards.
TGTTTTAGGTTTATTATTTTAGGTTTAGGTTATTATTTACATTTTGTTTTATTTTATTTAGGTTTATTTTATCTTTATTTTTACATTTAGTTTTTATTTTATTTAGATTCTAAATTTTTTAGGCTTATTTTATTTGCTTAGTTTAGTTTATGTTTTTATTTATTATATTTTAGTTCAACTTTTATTTTTTATTTTATTTTAATTTTAAATTTAGGTTTAGGTTTAGGTTCTAATTTTGGATTTTAATTTCATTTTTTATTTAACTTAGGTTTTGGTTTATTTATTTATTTTATTTTTAGGTATTATTTAGTTTAGGTTTTGGTTTTTAGAGTTTAAGGTTTAGGGTTTAGGGTTTAGTTTAATTTTAGGGTTTAGGTTTAGGGTTTAACATTTAGGTTTTAGGATTTAGGGTTTAGGATTTAGTTTAGTTTATGTAGTTTATTGGGTTTATTTTTTTATTTGTTTTTTATTTTAGGTTTTTATTTATTTTAGGGTTTAGTGGGCTTATTTATGGGATTTGGTTTAGTTTATTTTAGGATTTAGGCTTAGGTTTAAGTTTATTTTAGCTTAGTTTTGGGTTTAGTTTGGGTTTTAGTTTAGGGTTTATTGTAGGGTTTAGGCTTTAGTTTATTTTTTAAGGTTTAGTTTATGGTTTAGGTTTAGGTTTAGGGTTTAGTTTAGTTTATTTTTAGTTTTGTTTTATTTAGTTTTATTTTTTGTTTAGTGCTTTGGGTTTAGGTTTTTGTTTGTTTAGGTTTAGGGTTTAGTTTATTTAGGTTTAGTGTTTAGGGTTTAGGGTTTAGGTTTAGTTTAAGTTTTATTTATTTAGGGTTTAGGCTATAGGTTTTTAGGGATTAGGGTTTAGTGTTTAGGGTTTAGGGGTTAGGGCTTAGGGTATAGGGTTTTTATGGTTTAGAGTTTAGGGTTTAGGGTTTAGAGTTTAAGTTTTAGTTTGGGGTTCAGGTTTTGGTTTAGGGTTTAGGGTTTTTCTTTTTTTTTTAAATAGAGAACAAATTCAGATTCAAAATTTCATCTTTTGTTTATTTGGTTTATTTTATTTATTTATTTATTTATTTTAGTTTATTTTATTTTTTATTCTTAATTATGTTTAATTTTTATTTTTATTTAGTTTAGTTAATCTATTTTAGGTTTATTTATTTTAATTTAGGTTTTTCTTGTTTATTTTGTGAGGTTTAGGTTTATGTTTAAAGTTTTTTTAGTTGAGTTTTATTTTTATTTTATTTTTTAAGTTTAGGTTTTTTTTTTTAATTTTAGGTTTAGGTTTAGGTTTTTTTTTTTAGGTCCAGGTTTTAGGTTTTTATTTTAGGATTATTTTTATGTTTTATTTTTTAATTTAGGGTTTTGGTTTAGGTTTAGGTTTATTAGGTTTTAGGTTTTAGTTTATTTTTTAATTTATTTAGTTACATTAGGTTTGGGTTTAGGGATTGGGGTTTGGGGTTTAAGGATTTTTTTAAACTCAAATGATTTCATAACAAATAAGAAATTACCAAAACATGCAAGATATTATCCTCTAACAACTAATAAAATAAGATAAAATAAAATTTAATTCAATAATTCACAAAATAATATTTCACAAAATAATTTAACTCCTAGAGACAATAAAAATTTGTTTGATAGAAAGCTTTGTCAAATAAAATTTGAATCCCATATCATCAATAGATTCCTCACCATGCTCTTCCTTCTTCTCTTCCACTGATGGCAGGCGGCAAAGAGTACCATAAGCATCGTAGTAGCCACGAAATTTACTAAGATCCTTCAAATACCGCTTAACCTTCTTGGCCTTGGGTATGTGTAATCTGTGGCAATAGTGACGATGAGTACATTCTTGTAAGCGTTGATGAACATGTGGGGCGCTGCAGCAAGTTTGGGATAAGAGAGGGCTTGTGAGTGAGAAGTGATCATTGAAAGGCCTACCGAAAACTTCTCGATGAGATCATGTTTAGTGAGGTCAAGTACCTCAGGACTGAACACCGATCCATCATCATACACAGATTGGACGACAAGGCCATAAGAGAATAACTAATCCCTTAGCGAGAGTGCGACCTCACGAGGATCCCACCTCATCACTTTTAATTAGCTTAATCGGGGTGATAAATTCAACAGTACCCTTGTTGATCTTAGTTGGGATATTGAGAACCTAGAAGAAAGAAGTTTGTGAAGGATCCAGACTATTGTTGCCTGGAGGAACCGGGGTTTAGGGTTTTAGGGTTAATGCTTTTAGGGTTTAGGGTTTACGGTTTAAAGTTTAGGGTTTAGAGTTCAGGGTTTTTTAGGCTTTAGGGTTTAGGGTTTTTAAGCTTTAGGGTTTAGGGTTTGCGGGGGTTAGTTTTAGGGTTTAGGGTTTAGGATTTAGGGTTTAGGAATTTTTTTTTAAAATTAAGTAAATGGTAGATTTATGATTATTTAGTTTATTTATTATTTCCTTTAGTTTGATTTTATTTTTTATTTTTATTTATGTTTATTTTATTTTTATTTAGTTTAGTTTATTTATTTTAGGTTTCTTTATTTTAGTTAAGGTTTTTTATTTTTGTTTATTTTTTAGGTTTAGGTTTAGGTTTAGGTTTATTTTTTTAGTTGAGTTTATTTTTATTTCATTTTTAAGTTTAGGTTTTTATTTTAGGTTTATTTTTAGTTTATTTTATTTTATTTAGTTTAGAGTTTAGGTTTAGTTTATTTTAGGTTTAGGTTTGGGTTTATTTATTTTAGTTTAGTTTATCTTAGTTTAGGATTAGGTTTATTTTATTTTGTTTATTTTATTTTTATTTTAGGTTTTTGTTTTATTTTCTTAGTTTGGGGTTTAGGTTTTATTTTTAGGTTTATTTTTTTATGTTTAGGTTTTTATTTAGTTTTTATTTTATTTTATTTTAGTTTTCTTTTAATTTTATTTTATTTTTATTTTACGTTTAGTTTTTTATTTTATTTAGGTTTTTTATTCTTATGTTTATTTTAGTTTTTAGTTTAGTTTAAGTTTTTATTTATTTTATTTTAGGTTTTTTTATTAGTTTATTTTATTTTAATTTTAGGTCTAGATTTATGTTTTAGTTTAGGTTTTTATTTTATTTTTTTAGGTTTAGGTTTTATTTAGTTTAGGTTTAGATTTTTAGTTTTTTAGTGTTTAAGGTTTAAGGTTTAAGTTTAGTTTTAGGGTTTAGGGTTTAGGGTTTAGGGTTTAGGATTTAGGGTACAGGGTTTAGGGTTTATGGTTTAGTCTTTAGGGTTTAGGGTATAGGGTTTTGTATTTAGGGTTTTAAAGTTTAGGGTTTAGGGTTCAGGGTTAGGATTTAGGCTTTAGGGTTTAGTGTTTAGTCTTTAGGGTTTAGGGCTTTTAGGCTTTAGCATTTATGGTTAGTTAGCAAGGTTTAGGGGTTCAGTTTAAGTTTTAGGGGTTTAGGATTTAGTGTTTAGGATTTTATACTTTAGGGTTTGTTTAAGTCAGTTTAGGGTTTTAAGGTTTAGGTTTATAGTTTAAGGTTTTAGTTAGGGTTAGGTTTTAGGGTTTAGGGTTTATGATTTTGGGTTTTAGGTTAGTTAAAACTTAGGTCAGTTTAGGTTTAGTTAGGGTTTAGTGTTTAGGAGTATAATTCATTGAAGGTTTTAGGGTTTAGAGTTTAGTTTAGGTTTTAGGTTTATGGTTTAGGGTTTAGGGTTTTAGGGTTTAGGGTTTAGGGTTTAGGTTTAGGGTTGATAGTTTAGGGTTTAAGGTTAGTTTTAGGGTTTAGGGTTTAGGTTTAGGTTATTTATTTATTTATTTATTTATATTTTTTTATTAAGTAAAGTGGTAGGTTTACATTTATTTAGGTTATTTTTTATTTATTTTAGTTTATTTTATGAGCCAACATGATATGCATAGAAAATAAACCTGCAATGATCCTAAGAAATAAAAGGGGCCTAATGCAATTGGCTCATGATTAATAGTTAATTAGATTAAGGGACTTAATTAATTACTCTTATGGTATTTTCACACATGTGGACTAACCATAATTTCATTGAACTCTTTTAGGTTTTTAAACACCTAAAGATGTACTCAACGATTTAATTAATTAAGGTCTGAAGTGATTATGATTTTGATTTAATTAAGTGATTTAATTAATTAGTTAAATTTTAATTAATTACATTTTAAAAAAGAGTGAAATGAACTTACTGAAAGGGGTCCCAACCCTATTTCTAAGTTCACTTACTGTTGAATAATGATTAATAAACTTAATTAACCAATTTATTAATATTCATGGAATTAATTAATCATTAATTAACTTAAAAGAGTTGTTAAGGTTTAATTAGTCAATTTTTCTAATTAAGTGAGCAATACGTATCAAGAAAATCACGAGAGAAAGAGATCATCCCATTAAATTAACCCACAAAATTTGGGATTAATTGCTCAAGTAATTAAGGAGTAATTAAGCTAATTAATTTTGTAATTAAATTATAATTACTATTTAAAATTAGTTACGATCATTTTTAATTAATTCTCCTCTCAATACCATTAAAATGAGCATTTATTTGCATTTTTTGATTTATCTATGGTTTGTAAAAGATTCAGCCATTAAAAATGATTAAATAAGCCTAACTAAAGCCTAATCTTATTGGCAACACATGGCACGCTGATGCGGTGTGCTTTCCACATTGTGCCGCAAGATTGGCAACTTAAAACTTATCTGACTCAGTGCCTACATGGCAGCGGCGTATGCGCTTTCTCGTCAGCTATCTGATCTAAGATCAGATGGCTATGATTAATCCCATAGCTTAATAAGATTAAATCAGATTGATCTAGTGGATCTAATCACGAAAGTCTATTTTGATCACGCGGAACAGACGGTGTATGATCTAACGTCAAGTGAGTGAGAAAGAATGGAGTCCGTTCTCCATTGCTCACTTTATCCAAGCTTACTCGAGCTTGGATCAACTCCAAAAGGATCCCACACCTTCATGACATCGATCGGAGGAGATCCAATGGTCATTATCACACGAGATGCAAGTTTCTTCAAAAAGCTCCAACCCAATTTTTCCTAAGGATTGGTTTTGGAAGCATACCTCGATGGAGATCAAGATTGAAAGCTTGAACGATTAAGGAAGCTTCATCTGGTGGAGACGAATCCTTGTTGAATAACAATTGGATCAATTATTTGATGTTCTCTCAAAAGGTCACGAACCTATGATTTGGAGCTCAGCTTTGATCGAAGTCCCACCTCCGGTGCTCAAGATGCTTGAGAGATGATACATTCTTGCTCGACGAGGCCTAGGTATGGTGTGTTCAAAGTTAATTTTAGTTTGATGGAAAAATGGGGAAGTTAGGTCAAAAATGGCAGTGTCTTATTTCAGGACAGACTGAATGGCATTTTCTGATAGAGGAACAAACTTAAGAGCTTAGGGAATGGCTCTAGTGGCTCATTTTGGGTAGCTAGGGCTCAAGGATTGATTTTTGTGTGTGTTTGAGTGGAAATGATGGGGTGTATAGCCCCCTTCATCTTGATCAAATGGTGGGATCAGGTTTGGCTTCTAATGGACGTCCGACCATCTCAGAGAGTTATGGGTGGCAGGGAGGAGGTGAGTTGGCTCAGCTTGGTTGGTTGAAGGTGTGGAGGTGGCTGTCAAGGAAGAATCATTGGTGTCCTATGGGTTTCAAAAGCTCTAATTGGGAGGGTGAGGTGATCTCACCTCCCATCGATCATGGTGACCCAACAACCCCTTGGGTCAGGTTGGATAGTGTCTTAGGTGCCTAGGTGGACCATTGGGAGAGTACCAAGTGGCCAAGGAATGGAAATGACCACTTACATGGGTGATTTATCTCAAGTGATTCCTTTGACCCAAAGGGTAAAATGATCATTTGGAATTGGATTTAATTTAGGCAGATTTGAAATGAGCCAAAAGTGGGTTAGCCCAAATTTCAAGTCAATTGGAGTTGATTTGGTTATGTTCGGCTCAATTTGACTCATTTAGGTCAAATTGGGTTAGGTTGGGTCAAGTTGACCAATTGGTCAAATTGGGTCAAACCAAGGGTTGGGTCAAGTTCATATGATCATTTGGGATGTTTTAGCATAAATGGTTTGGTTTAGTTTGGCTTAGATTTGATTTTGGCTCATTTGAATTCATTTGGGTCAAATGGGTTAAGTTGACCAATTTGACTAAATTGGCCAAATTGGCTTGGGTAAGGTGTTGGTTTTGGTTTAGTTGACCAATTAAATATGATTGTAGGCTTTGGTTTCAATTAATTTGGATTTTGTTTTGATTTAAGCCAACTTGAACATATAGGTCACTTTGGGCTAAGTAGGTCAATTGGGTGAAATCATGGCTTTGGTCAAGTTCAACAATCAATTTGGAGTGAACTTGAGCCATTGGTTGCAATCAATTTAGTTTATATTTTGATTTGACCAAAATTGGTCTTTTATGTCAATTTGGGTCAACTTGGGTCAAAAGGATCAATTAGGTTTGGTTTGACTCAATTGAAGGTCAAGTCATATTCAAATATTGATTTTGATTTGCTATGAATCATTGGTTTCAAGAGATTTGGCTTAGGTTGCAATTTGGCTAATTTGGGTTCATATAGGTTAAGGGGTTGACCTGCTCAAAATGACCAAGTTGACTTGGTTTGACCCAATTTATGACAATTGATCAACCTAGGGTGATCAACAATCATGATGGGAGGTTTTGATGGGCTTGGTTTAATCCAATTTAGGTAGGATTAGAACTTGGCTCAAATAGGTCAAAATGGCCACTTTGGGTCACGTGGACAAATTGGATTTAGTTGGCTTGAGTTTGGGTTGAGTTTGATTTAGTTGAGTTTATATATGGATTTGGGATTGATATATAAATTAAATTGCAATTGGCTTAAGTTCAAATGAGTTTTGATTCATTTGAACATTTTAAGTCAAAAGGGATAAGTTTGGTTTGACTTGGGTTAATTTTAGTTTGGTTTTATGATTGTAGATTTCATTTATATTTGTGAATATTATTGAAGGTATGATTGATTCATGAGAAAATCAATTGAATTTAAGTTTAGCAATGAAGGAATTTAGCTAAGTCCATAGAGTTGGGTCATGTGTCTTAGGTTTGGATTTTGATTTGGTTTGATTTAATTTTGATGATTTATATGTATATTTCATTTAAATTAGTGAACATAATTGAAAATATGATTGATTTGTGAGAAAATCAATTGAGTTTGACTTGATTTGGATTAATATTTGGCTAAGTCCATGGGATAGGTCATATGGCTTAGGAAGGGTTTTGATTTAATTTGATTTAGTTTTATTTAGTTTTGATCATTTAAATGTAGATTTGATTTATATTTGGGAAGTTGATGAAGATATAAATTGATTATGAGAAAATCAAATGATTTTGTATTGATTTGGATGAATATTTGGCTAAGTCCATGGGATAGGTCATATGGCTTAGGAAGGGTTTCAAGTTTGGATTTGATCTTGGGCTTCAATCATTTGGTTTTAGAATTTGGATTTGGATTTGAATCTGATGTTTGAATTGAACTTGAGGTTCGGTTTGAGAATGTGAACAATTGGATTTGGGTTGTAAGGTAGGTGGAAAATCTTAATCCCTAAGGCATAACCTAATTCTATGGTTAACCCTTCTAAGTCCTTAGGCTTAGGTTAAATGTTTACTAATTGTTAGAAGTGTCTTATGACTAGGGAAGTCTTAGTGTCTATAAGACTCCTAAGTCTAAGATGGGATGATTGAATTCGCATTCCAAATGTGAGGTCAATAGGCCTTAAGCTCCATAGTGTTGCCCTTAGAGATAAATGAATGGAAGACCGAACCCGAGTTTCACATCATAGACTCAAATACATCATTCAACACTTTGCTTGGGAGACCATGGATACATGAGAACACCATAGTTGCATCCTTTCTACTTCAGTGTATGAAGTTAATGAGAGGTGAGATCATCTACTGTTTCAAAGGAGATCTCAAGCCATGTATAGTTCACGAGGTCAGCATATATGAGGATGCAGCTTACTACCTCCCTCAAAATAAGCAAGTCTATTCTTGCAAACTTGGCCAAAGTTTAAAAATAATAGAAAGGTAAAAAGAAAAAGAAAAAGAAAGAGAAAAAGAAAAATAAAAGAAAAGAAAAAATGAAAAGAAAATAAAAGGGAGAGGAAATAGACTTGAAGAAGGAAGTGGAGTGTGACATTAGATTCCACCCACCGTTCATTACTCTATTCGAACATATGGGTTGGACAACCTAACCTCCACTAGGTAGAGAAAGGGGTCAGTTTAGAGGTAGTCCGAGGGGTGGAAAACCACTTTATTAGCCACACAATAGAAGATATATCCTAGCTACCAGGAATACACCTACTATCCATATAGACTTAAAATTTAGTTCATAGGATGAGTCATATATGGTTAGCACACTAGCCAGCTCTTCTCAATAGTAGATTCCATTAGAGGTGACACTTGAGCCAGATAGTGATGAATACTGGCTCCAAAGCAAAGCATAAGTGTATCAAAGTCTATATGTGAAAGAGTTAGGCATCAGTTGGGAACCTTTGCTCTAACCCCACTTTCCTCTAAAAAAGTTGAGGGTTGGCTAGGTAAAGAAGCCTCTACGTCATCCACAGGTGTGAAAACTCAGAAGTTTTTCTGGGAGCATCATCCTTAAGTCAAGAAGTTGATGTAGAACTTGAGGATGATTCATATAAAGATTTAATAGAATTACATTTTGATTAGTACTTGCCTTGTGTTCATAATTTAGTAAAGAAAGGGTTAATCCCACATACTTGGTCAACGCTCAGGTTAGACTACTTTAAAAGAATATGGAAGAATAAATGCAAAAGCTCTCAATCAAGATTGGGACTAGGATTCGGTATAGTGGGTCCAGTCAGTGATGATGATTAGTGCTTAGTCATCACCAATCATTTGGAATCAGATAGGTTCTTTTCAAATCACATTAACTCATATGAGGAGCTATGATTAAAAACTTCTGATGAGCAAGATGACTTTGAAGTCAATGATGCATTGCCAGAGTTTGAAGAAGAGATCAATTCAACCATCGATGAGCACAAAGAAATCAACTTAGGAATTGAAGAAGATCCATGCTCGGCATACATCAGTTCTTTGTTGGATGAAATTGAAACTAATGACTTAGTTAGGTAATTAACTATGTTTAAGGACTACTTTGCATGGTGTTATGAAGAGATTCTTGGATTCGCTCTTGATGTAGCAGTCCATAAACAAGTAATAGAGCCTATTGCTAATTGTATCAAGCAAGCTCTTAGATGCATGCGATTAGACATAGAACAATAGGTCATTTATGAAGTTAAGAAATTGATCGATGATGGCTTCATTCGAAGAAAAATATCTACAGTTAGTCAACATCGTCCTAGTTATGAAAAAGAATGACCTCATCTTATGCAGTCTTCTCTTTCATGGATGGCTTATCTGGATATAACCAAATAAAGATGTCCCCTGAAGATGAAATAAACAATTCTTTTAGAACCATTATCAAAATATATTGTTATAAGATCATGCCTTTCAGCCTTAAAAATGCTGATGCTACATACCATCAGGCTATGACTCGAATCTTTGATGAACTCATTCATCATCAAGTTGAGTTCTATGTCAATGATCTCGTGGTCAAAAGTAGAGAAAAAGAAGACCATCTCTTTGACTTGAGAGCAGTTTTCGAATAGTTAAGATAAGTTAACCTCAAAATGAACCCCCTTAAGTGTGCATTTGGAGTAGCTTCAGGGAAATTCCTTTGGTTTGTTGTCCGACACCAGGGAATCAAAATTAATCTGCAGAAGAATAAAGTGATATTAAAAATTCCACTCTCTAAAAGATTAACTCTACTCAGATCATTTTAAGGGTGGTTAGCTTATCTAAGATGCTTTATATCCAACTTATCGGGAAGAAGTCAACCATTCTCAGCACTTGCCAAAAGGATGCCAAGTTCAAGTGGGATGATAAGTGTGAGCATGCTTTCGAAGACATCAAGCATTAGCTGATGATGCCTATGGTTCTAGCAGTCCCTATCCCGGGCAAGTCGCTCATACTTTACACTACTGTGTTAGACGACTCCCTTGGTGCTTTGTTGCCCCAAGCCAATGTTGAAGGGAAGGGAAATGCACTCTACTACCTCAGTCATTGTCTAATCTCTACTGAGGCTAATTATCCACTCATTGAGAAATATTGCTTAACTTTAATCTTTGCATCCCAAAAGCTACATCACTACATGCTTTCTCATAAGGTCAACTTAATCTCTAGGATCAATTCACTACAGTATCTCATGACATGGTTGATTCTATCCAAATGGTTGGAACAATGGTCCATGATCCTCTCACAATTTGACATTACCTTCGTACCCCTCTGCACGATGAAAGGACAAGCACTAGAAGATTTGTTAGCATCACACCCACTTCCTACTGGCTCTTTGCTTAGTGATGATCTCCCTGATGAACAAATCATGAACTTATGGGATACTAGCATTCACCGATGGGAGATGTACTTCTTAAAGAGAAGAAGAACCACAATCTACTATTTCTAGAATGGCAGGAGTAAGAATAGTTCTCTTAATTCCAGACCTCGATGTGATGAGATCCTCATATCATTTATCCAATCCTTGCACCAACAAATGAGGCTGAGGCTCGATTATCGATCAGGAATTATTATTCTAAGCATCCAGAATATCAACATCTTTGGCGATTCTCGGTATTTATCAATCAAATCGCTGGATCCTATAAGGTTATAAAGCCCAAGCTCCATCATTACCATAAGTACACCATCGAGTTGTTGGCCCAAATCCCAGAGGTTATCATTTATAAGATTCCTTGAGAGAAAACATTCGTAATCTTTAGCCAAGCTTGCCAAGGAGTTGGCATGTTCGGATGATGAGTCCATATCAATAAAGGTCCAAAATAGACAAGTCTTATCCTTTATTGATATTGAACTAATTAAAAAGTACTCTCTTGAAGGGTAGGTTGCCATTGCTAAGAAGGATGAGGAGTTAGATTAAAGGCAACCATTCATGGATTACCTAAGTAAAGGTAAACTACCTTAAGAGAAGTCCAAAGCCAATTAGATAGAGCAGAGAGCACTTTCCTACAGTCTTATGGATGGTGTCTTGTATCGGTGATCTTTCAATTATATGTGGTTACATTATTTAGACAAGCACAAAGCCAGTAAGATCATGGTTGAGATACACCCAGGATTATGTGGAGTCAACTAATGTTTGAACGCCAAGATCAATAGATTAGGATACTACCGATCGATGATCAAAGATTGCATGGATACGACAAGGGATGCCACCAATGTCAAATACGGTGTGGACCTACACCAACCACCCAACATTCTACATCCTACATTAGCCTCATAACTATTTGAGTGTTGGGGAATGCCGACATAGTGGGCATCCTTCTTTCAAGGGTCATCAATTCCACAACTTATTACTACTTTTCCAAATGGGTGAATGCAATTTTACTCATAGAGGTCACAACTCAGCATGTGCTCCAGGTTTTTAGGAATCATATCGTATATAGGTTCAGAGAGCCTCAATGAATTATATCTGATAATGGTACTACATTCAAGAGAATTGAGATCAATAACTTTGCCCGAAGATATAACATAGATTGGAGATATTCTACCATCAATTACCCGAGGGAAAAAGGCTTAGTAGAAGCCTTCAGCAAAGCTCTCATCGAAATACTCAAGAAGACACTCGACAACAACCAATGATAGTGGCTGAGTTAGTTGAAGCCATATGGGCATACCGCCACATATAGAACTCTAACTTAGTCTACTTCTTTCTCATTAGTGTATGGGTTCAAATCTATTCTACCATTAGAAGTCCAACTCCCATCACTAAGGATAGCTTTGGGTAACAAGATCATAATAGAGTAGAACGCCAAGTTAGGGTTATAAAACCTTGAAAGTTTGGAGGTGAGATGCATGCAGGCATGCTAAAACTTGAGTTGTACAAAGCTAAAATAATTTAAGCTCACAAAAAGTTGGTCCATCCTAGAGCTTTTCAAGTAGGAGAGCCTATTTTAGTTCTAAAGAGACTGATTATTGCCCATCGTAAGATGGGAGGCAAGTTTGAACCCACTTGGGAAGGCCATTTTTCCATAGAGAAGGCCTACTAAGGAGGATCTTATCAGCTTATTAATCATAAGAGAGAGCACCCAATGCTTCCAATCAACGCGCTCTACTTAAAGAAATATTATAAATCATGTTTAAAAATAATTATAACTAATAAAAATGCTATTTCAAATTCAATCCTTCCATGTTGAAATTATTCTTATTTGTGAATTCGCCATGACGTGTTTAGGGTAGGTGTAAGGAACCCGAGCAGTGTCCTATCCTTCATCGATACAACACAAACAAATACTACACACAAACATATAAAATAAACACATATCTTTTATCTCGGGCTACTTTGAGTTGAGATAATGCTCCCAACGGCACTCACTAAGTAGCTGCTCCAGGTCAGGCTGACGTGCTACCCAACTAATGTGTCACCCTAGTGGTCTTATTTCTTTTGAGGATGTAAGTCTGTGATGTTTCCTTCCTTACTTGGCCACTGCACACTGACAAGTGCCTTGTTAGTTTGGTAGGCCTTACTGCATGGCCAGTAAGCTACCTCATGTTGGCTTCATTTAAGAGGATGTGAGCCTGCTACGCTTTCATCTTGGATTAGCCTTTGTACACTAATTGGGTCAAGTATATTTAAGGTTTAGGATAAGTCCCCTAGCGCTCCTTCTCTCCATGCTATTTCAAGTCTAGGTCCAGTCCTTCCTTGAGGCTCCCTGCTTAGTAGTCGCTCTAGGTTAGATAGCATCTATCCCGCTGATGATAAACTATCTCGATGATCAGTTCTAAATTTAAAGTTGTAGGCCTACATGCTTTTTTTCTAGATTAATTATTTCACACCAATGAGTACCTTAGACTAGTTGGTTCTCACTATCTTGATGATGACCACTCATGCTAATGGATACATCTTAGGTTGGTTGGTTCTCGCACCTTAGGATACAGTATTGATGGCAGATATAAATCTACTATGCTTTCTTCTTGAGTTAGCCATCGTACACCTATAAGCTTTCATTTCCAGGGCTCAAGATAATGCCCCTAGCATCACCTCCGTTATGAGCACTATATTTGGATCACATCCATTGCAACCCCATTTAGACACTAACCAGGTTACTATTAGATTGGACAATTATCCTTTCCTAGTAACCACCCCTGTGGTTGGAGAATCCATCTTGTGGATGTGCAAATTTTCCCGTGGTCTAGTAAATCTGAGATAAGTCAGGGCTGACCTAGCCCCTTCTTAGTGTGGTCCTTTGCACACTAATAGGGTCCACCCAAAAATATAAATAAAAAATATATTCACTTGCAAATTAAAGGGACACCCTAGCTGTACCTTTTCCCAAGTAGGCATCCTATCTTTAGGGCGATATCAACAAAACTCCCAATAGGAATCACCTAACTTCTCTTAAGTTGATATAAGTCCCCAGCAGCATTCACTCAATAGTCGCCCCTAAATTGGGATCTATTTCTTTTTCTACCAACATGTCACCCCAATGGTTATTCCCTAGTTTAGAAGATGTAAGTCCGCTACACCTTCTTCCTAGCACAGCCATTGCATTCTGAAAGGAAACCCCTTAGGTTGGCTAGCTCTACCCCACGGCCAGTAGACTATCCCTTTAGATTTATAAATCTAAGATAGGACAAGTCTGATATAGCCTCTTTTTAGTGGGTCCATTGCATACCAACATCATCCATAAATTAAATCTATTAAATTTGATCAAGCTCAAATCCCCAGTGGATATGCCCTCAATTCGAAATAAAACTAAACCAAACAAACCATATCAAATCAGATGAAATTAAGATAAAATTAATCTTGACTACTTTTGAGTTGACATAAGTCCCCAACAAAATTCACTCAGTAGTCACCCTAGGTTAGGTTTGATTTGTTGTGCATCCAACATGTCACCCTAGCAGTTTTTCCTCGCATTGGAAGATGTAAGTCTGTTATGCCTTCTTGCTAGCACATCCATTGCACACCTAAAGGCAACCCCTCAGGTTGGCTAGCTCTACCCCGTAGCTGGTAGACTATCCCTTTGGATTTATAAACGTGAGGTAGGTTAAGGCTGATATAACCCCTTCTTAATGGGTCCATCCGACAAGGCCCATACATTAACTCGATTAAATTAAACCCATCTAATTTTTTTTAGAGTTAAATCACACCCTTCTCCCTAGTGGAGCCCCAAATCATATATAAACAAGTTAAGTAAACAAATTAAATTCAAAACCAACCTACCTAGTGGAGCCAAATTAAACTAACTCCCCCAGTAGAGTCTAAATCAAAGCAATCCAACCAAACTCTTATCTATAGTGCATACATCTCCAAAAAAATCTATGAAATCAAACTCAAATCCCAATCCCATGGATAGCCTAAACACCTTCCTTAGTGGAAGGTTCATATCATATCCCTAGTGGACTTGAGCCCATCTCTAGCGATATGCCTCCACATCAATTAAAACAAAATAAATTAAAGTCATTTGATCTTAATCTCTGGTGGAATATAGATTCTTATCCCCATTGGATCTTCTTTCCAAAAATCATATAATCAAATCAAATTCAAACCTTATCCATAGCAGATTTTCTTATTCTATACCATCGACATAGACCCCTCACATGTCATGTCCAAGGCATGTGTGATTCCCTAACGGATCTCCCTCCTTTTCCTTGACATGGAATGCTCATAAAATCTTATTTCTTCTCTTATTTCATCAACCAAAAGCCTAACAATGTATTCCTTTAAATTCCATCATCTTAACATTGTAATCAACATTTTATGATTTGTGATGGTGCAAGCTCAAACTAACTATACAATATCATGCTAAACATAATATAGCATGAATTAACACACTATATTATGTAATAATATATGATGTTATATTATAATTTTCTATAATATATTATATTGTCTAACATTACACCTCACTTAAAAGGAACAAATAACAAAATTTTCTCAAAATAGGAATAATGTTCATTTTTGATGTAAAATTGTTAATTTTCTATTAGAAATGGTACAAAATAGAATTTTTTTTGGTGTTTCTTCTTAGTGTGTGCCATGAATTTGGCCAAATTCTTCATCTCAACTTTTAAATTAACAATTTTGTGAGTTTTGATCCAATGTATTATAACAAAAGTTAAACATACTAAAATGTACAATAACATTTAGTAACACACCACCACATTCATATATATGTGAAGTTATATTGTTATGTACATTATATTTTAATATGCTTTCATATAATATATTATCTTACATTACACCTTAAAATGAATCACTTTAGACAAAAAATTTATAAAATTTGGTTAAAAATGAACATTTATTTTGGAAGCAAAATTTCATTCTTTAGATTAAATGACACACCATAGCACACCCCCAATGATGTTCTCTAAAGCTTACCTTAAATTTGACCAAATCCCATCATCTAAACCTATAAATCAATATTTTATGAATTATTCTAGTACAAACTCTACTACATCATACTATAACAAACTAAAATATGCTAAACAATAAGTAGTAATACATAATAGTATGCTATAATGCATGATGCTACACTATGTTATGGCATCCTATATTGTAATACACTATAGGTTATTATATTATATTATATTGCATATCACATCACATGGGATTGCTTAAGATAACAAATCATAAAATTAGTCTAAACAATAAGAAATTTTATATTTTATTCATATCACATACATGTTTTAAATTGAAACAATATATTATGATGCCATGCTCTACCTATTATGAATTTTGCAAAATTCTACCATTTTAAATTCTAAATCAACATAATGCTAGTGTAGGCTCGACTGCATGATTGTAAAATACTAAAAGAATTTAAAATTCATAGAACAATATATTATGATATTTGATGCTATACTATGCTACAACATATAATATTTATTTTGAACATAAAATCTTACTTTTTAGATTACAAGTGGAGTAGCACACCTTTGGCACTACAACCTAATTCCCACTTCAAATTTAACAAATTTCATCATTTGATTATTAAATTAATATTTTTATGATTTATATTAATATAGATTATAGGGCACAATACCATAATATACTAAAACATTTTAAAATATCATATAACATCCAAAAACACATCAGTACATACTCAAATATATGATGCTACATTATACTATAATATATGGTATTATAATATGATTTAGGGCTAGGGTTTAGGTTATTCAAATCTTTAATAGTCAAGGGAAAGTCTCTTGAAGATAATTTCTTTAGCTACCAAAACTGTGTTAGGTCATTCTTTGATCTCTGACATCTTTATTCAAGGTTTAGAGTTTAGGGTTTAGAGTTAGGATTTAGGGTTAGTTTAGGGTTTAAGTTTAAGGTTAGTTTAGTGTTTAAGGTTTAAGGTTAGTTTTGGGTTTAGGGTTTGGGGCTTAGTGTTTAGGGTTTAGGGTTATAGGTTTTAGGGTTTAGGGTTTAGAGTTTAGGGTTTTAGGGTTTAGGGTTTAGAATTTTAGGATTTAAGGTTTAAGGTTTAGGGTTTTTAGGATTTAGGGATTAGGGTTTATGGTTAGGTTTTAGGTTTAGGGTTTAAGTTTTAGTTTAGGGTTTATGGTTTATGGTTTAGGGTTTAATGTTTAAGAATATTTTATAATAGAAAATAAATTTAGATTCAACATTTCTTCTTTTTAATTTCATCAACCAAGTAGCACCCCAAGTTTTCTAAGACACCAGTGATGACATAGATAAAAGAGGAGCACCCATAAAGTAAATAAAAAATCCTAAATTAGTAGAACCATCTCTACTATGAAGATAGTTCCATAAGTACAAGATCGAATCAACCATTCTTTTAGTTTCTCCAGTTCTTATCAGAACTGCCCGTGCCTCTCGAGTAGTAGGATCTGCCAACATATCCTCGATCTCTCCCTCTGCCACCAACATGGTGTAACCTCCGTTGCTCCTCCCACCTCTATAACCACCACTGCTCTAACCACCACCTCAATATGCACCAGCACCTCCAGATCCCCCACCACCACTACGATAATCACCTCCTCTGCCTTCACCTCCATTACCAAATCTAGGCTAAGCTTAGTTGATGGTAATGTTTCTACTAACAAGGTTCAGCCCATTCTTAGGGTTTAAGGTGTAGGGTTTGTTCATGGTTTAGGGTTATTTTAGGGTTTAGGGTTTAGGGTTGTAGGTTTTAGGGTTGAGGGTTTACGATTTAGGGTTTTAGGGTTTAGGGTTTTAGGGTTTAGGGTTTAGGGTTTAGGGTTTAGGGTTTAGGATTTAGTGTTTAGGATTTAAGATTTAGGGTTTAGAGTTTAGGGTTTACAATTGTAGGTTTAGGGTTTAGGGTTTAGGGTTTAGAAATAAGGTTTAGGATTTTTTTAAAAAAATAAGTATAGAGTTTGGTTTATGTTTATTTAATTTATTAAATTTATTTTAATTTATTTGAGTTTATTTTATTATTTTATTTTTATTTAGGTTTATTTTTATTTTTATTTAGTTTAGTTTATTTATTTTAGGTTTATTTATTTTAGTTTAGGTTTTTTATTTAACTTTATTTTTTAGGTTTAGGTTTATTTTTTAGTTGAGTTTTATATTTATTTTATTTTTTAGGTTTAGGTTTTATTTTTTATTTTTAGGTTTAGGTTTAGGTTTTAGGTTTTTATTTTAAGTTTATTTTTTGGTTTTATTTTTAATGAAGGATTAGGTTTATTTTTAGTTTATTTTATTTTATTTAGTTTATGTTTAGGTATATGTTTAATTTATTTTAATCTTAGGTTTAGGTTTTATTTATTTTAGTTTAGTTTATTTTAGTTTAGATTATTTTTATTTTAGGTTTAGGATTAGGTTTTTTTTAGTTTAGGGTTTAGGTTTTATTTTCTATTTATTTTTAGGTTTATTTTTAGGTTTAGGTTTTTATTTAGTTTTTATTTTATTTTATTTTAGGTTTATTTTATTTTTATTTTATGTTTAGTCTTTATTTTATTTATGTTTTTTATTATTAGGTTATTTTTATTTATTTTTTTTAGTTTAGATTCTTATTTATTTTATTTTATTTTATTATTATTTATATTTTATTTTATTTTTAGGTTTAAGTTTAGGTTTTTCTTTTATTTTATTTATTTTATTTTATTAAGGTTTAGGTTTATTTATTTATTTTATTTTAAGGTTATATTTAGTTTAGGTTTAGGTTTTTAAGATTTTAGGGTTTAGGGTTTAAGGTTTAGGGTTTAGGGTTTAGGGTTTAGGGTTTAGGATTTAGGGTTTAGTGTTTAGGGTTTAGGATTTATGGTTTATGATTTTAGTGTTTTAGGGTTTGTGGTTTAGGGTTTAGGGATTAGGGTTTAAGATTTAGGCTTTAAGGTTTTGAGTTTTGAGTTATTAGGGTTTAGGGTTTAGAGTTTAGGGTTTGCTTAGGGTTTAGGGTTAGTTTAGGGTTTAGGGTTTAGGGTTTAGGGTTAGTTTATACTTTAGGGTTTAAGGTTTTAGGGTTTAGGGTTTAGGGTTGGTGTTAGGGTTTAGGGTTTAGGGTTTAGGGTTTAGGGAGGGTTTAGGGTTTAGGGTTTAGTGCTTAGGGTTTAGGGTTGTAGGTTTAAGGTTAGTTTAGGGTTTAGGGTTAAGGGATTATAGTTTAGGATTTAGAGTTTAGGTGTTTTTTATTTATTTAAATTAAGTAAACCTGTAGGTTTAAGTTTATCTAAATTTTATTTATATATTTTAGTTTATTTTACTTTTTATTTTTATTTATGTTTATTTTTAATTTTTATGTAGTTTAGTTTATTTATTTTAGGTGTATTTGTTTTAGTTTAGTTTTTTTATTTTAATTTATTTTCAGGTTTAGGTTTAGGTTTATGCTTTTTTTTAGATTAGTTTTATGTTTTAGGTTTAAGTTTTATTTTTTATTTTTAGGTTTAGGATTAGGTTTTTATTTTATTTTTTTAGGTTTAGGTCTAAGATTTTTATTTTAGGTTTATTTTTAAATTTTTTTGTTTAGATTTCAATTTATTTTTAGTTTATTTTATTTTATTTAGTTTAGGGTTTAAGTTTAGTTTATTTTTTTATGTTTAGATTTATTTTATTTTTTTAATTTAGCTTTGTGTTTTTCTTTTTATGTTAGGGTTTAGGTTTTATTTTATACTTATTTTTAGGTTTAAGTTTTCATTTAATTTTTATTTTTTTAATTTTATTTTATGTTTAGTTTTATTTTATTTAGGTATTTTATTTTTAAATTTTTTAAAATTTTTTAATTTAGTTTAGGTATTTATTTATTTATTTTTTCTTCTAGTTTTTATTTATTTATTTTATTTTATTTTTACATTTTGGTTCAGGTTTAGGTCATAGTTTTGTTTTTATTTTATTTTATTATTTTATTTTATTTAGGTTTAGTTTTTTTTAACTATTTTATTTGTAGGTTTTATTTAGCTTAGGTTTAAGTTTTTAGGTTTTCAGGGTTTAGGGTTTAGGGTTTAGCATTTGGGGTTTTGGGTTTAGGGTTGTAGGTTTTAGGTTTTAGGTTTTAGGGTTTAAGGTTTAGGGTTTAGGGTTTTTTTAGTTTAGGGTTTAAGGTTTAGGGTTTAGGATTTAGGGTTTAGGCTTTAGGGTTTATGGTTAGTTTTAGGGTTTAGGGTTTAGGGTTAAGGTCTTTTTGTTTTTTTTATTATTTTTTTGATTTATTTTCTTTAAATTAAGTAAACTGATAGGTCTAGGTTTATTAGTTTATTTAGTTTATTTTATATTTTTTTAATTAATTTAATTTTTTTTATATATGTTTCTTTTTTACTTATATTTAGTTTAGTTTATTTATTTTAGTTTAAGTTTTTTTTAGTTAATTTTAGGTTTAGGTTTAGGTTGTGGTTTATTTTTTAGTTTAGTTTTATTTTTATTTTTATTTTTTAGGTTTAGGTTTTATTTTTTATTTTTAGGATTAGGTTTAGGTTTTTATTTATTTTTTTTAAGGTTTATGGTTTAGGTTTTTATCTTAGGTTTAATTATGAGTTTTATTTTTTAGTTTAAGTTTAGCTTTATTTTTAGTTTATTTTATTTTAATTAAGGTTTAGGTTAGGTTTAGGTTTATTTTGCTTTTATTTTAGTTTTAGGTTTTATTTTTAGTTTAGGGTTTAGGTTTTATTTTTTATTTTTCATAGGTTTTATTTTTTAGGTTTAGTTTTTTCTATTTATTTAGTTTAGGTTTAGGTTTTTAGGTTTTTAGGTTTTTAGGGTTTAGGGTTTATAGTTTAGGGTTTAGGGTTATACATTTTAGGGTTTTGGGTTTAGAGTTTTAGGTTTAGGTTTTATGGTTTAGGGTTTGGGTTTGGGTTTTTACGGTTTACGGTATTTGGGTTTAGGCTTTAGGGTTTAGGGTTTAGGGTGTAGGGTTTAGGGTTAGTTTTATATTTTATGGTTTAGGGTTTGGGTTTAGGTTTTATGTCTAAGGTTTAGGTTTTATTTTAGGGTTTAAGGTTTTTGGTTTTTTTTTAACAGAGAACAAATTTAGATTCAACATTTCCTCTTTTTGATTTCATCAACCAAGTAACACACCAAGTTTTCTAAGGCACAAGCGACGACATAGACAAAAAATGAGCATGCATAGAGCAAATCAAAAACCCTAGATAACTAGAACCGTCTCTACTATAAATACATAGTTCAATAAGTAGCAGATCGGATCGACCGATCTTCAGTTTCTCTAGTTCCTATCAGAACCACCTCGGCCTCCCGAGTAGCGAGATCCACCATCATATCTAAAGTATAAATCTAACTAACACATGCAAAACAAAGGTTAGTTAAATCACACCACACAAATCCCAAGCATATATATTGGACTTATCACCCTACACATCGGTGACTAGGTCCACCTGGCCTGTGGATTATGCTTAGGGATATAAAGCACCTATAAGCAAAAGAATTTATATTTTTATTTATGATAGTGGCCCTTAAGATGGCTGTAACCTCTGATGCTCCTCCCGCCTCCATAACCACCACTGCTCTGACCACCATCTCCATATTGACCAACACTTCCAGATCCCCCACCACCACTATAATAACCGTCGCCTTTGCCTCCGCATCCACCGCCATATCTAGACTAAGCCTGGTTGATAGTGATGTTCCTGCCATCAAGGTTCTGCCATTCTTAGGATTTAGGTTTATTAGGTTATAGGGTTTAGTTTTATTTTTAAATTTATTTACTTACTTTAGGTTTAGGTTTAGAGCTTAGAGATTAGAGTTTATGGTTTAGGGTTTAGGTTTTAGGGTTTTAGGGTTTATGTTGTTGGGGTTTAGAGTTTAGGGTTATGGTTTAGGATTTACGATTTTAGGGTTTAGGGTTTTAAGGATTACGGTTTAGGGTTTAGGGTTTAGGTTTTAGTGTAAAGGCTTTAGGGTTTAGGGTTTTGAGGGTTGAGGGTTTAGGGTTTAGGGATTAGGGTTTAGGGTTAGCTTAGGGTATAGGGTTAGTTTAGGGTTTAAATTTAGGCTTTAGAATTTAGGATTTTTAGGGTTTATGGTTTAGGGTTTATGGATAGTTTAGGGTTTAGTGTTTAGGGTTGGAGTTAGGGTTTAGGGTTTAGGGTTTAGGGTTAGGGTTTAGGGTTTATTATTTTTTAAGGTTTAAGGTTTAGGGTTTAGGATTTAGGGTTTAGGGTTTAGGGTTTTTTTAATTAAGTTAATCAGTTTGTTTAGCTTTATTTAGTTTATTTTCTTATTTATTTTGGCTTATTTTATTTTTGATTTTTATTTACGTTTATTCTTTAGTTTTATTTAGTTTAGTTTATATAATTAAAGTTTTTTTATTTTTATTTAGGTTTTTTATTTTAGTTTATTTTTTATATTCAGGTTTAGGTTTATGTTTATTTTTTAATTTATTTTGATTTTTATTTTATTTTTGAGGTTTTAGTTTTATTTTTTAATTTTAGGTTTAGGTTTAAGTCTTTATTATATTTTAGGTTTAGGTTTTAGGTTTATTTTAGGTTTAATGTTTTAGTTTAGATTTAGGTTTATTTTGAGTTTATTTTATTTTATTTAGTTTAGCGTATAGTTTTAGTTTATTTTAGGTTTAAATTTAGGTTTTATTTATTTTAGTTTATTTTAGCTTAGGTTTTGGTTTATTTTTTTACGTTTATTTTAGATTTAAGTTTTTTTTAGATTTAGTTTTTTATTATGTTTATTTTAAAACATTTATTTTTAGGTTTATTTTTTAGGTTTAGGTTTTTATTTAGTTTTTATTTTATTTTATTTTAGGTTTATTTTATTTTTATTTTATGTTTAGTTTTTAATTTATTTAGGCTTTTTATTTTTAGGTTTATTTTATTTTTTAGTTTAGTTTAGGTTTTTATTTATTTTATTTTAGTTTAGTTTTTTATTTTTTATAATATTTTATTTTTATGTTTGGTTCAAGTTTTATTTATTTTATTTTATTTAGGTTTATGTTATTTTATTTTTTTTAGATTTATTTAGTTTAGGTTTAAATTTTTAGGTTTTCAGAGTTTAGGGTTTAAGATTTAGGTTTTAGGTTTTGGGGTTTAGGGTTTAGGGTTTAGGGTTTACGATTTATGATTTATGATTTTAAGGTTTAGGGTTTATGGTTTAGGGTTTAAATTTTAGGGTTTAAAGTATTAAAGTTTATGGTTTAGGGTTTAGGGTTAGTTTTAGGGTTTAGTGTTTAGGGTTACAGTTTTTTTTTATTATTAATTTTTATTCTTTTTAAAAATTAAGTAAACTCGTAGGTTTAGGTTTATTTAGTTTATTTCATTTATTTTTTATTTACTTTATTTATTTAATTATTATTTTTATTTATGTTAATTTTTATTTTTATTTAGTTTAGTTTATTTATTTTAAGTTTATTTATTTTAGTTTAGGTTTTTTTATTTTAGTTTATTTTTTAGGTTTAGGTTTAGGATTAGGCTTATTTTTTAGTATAGTTTAATCTTTTTTTTAGGTTTCAGTTTTATTTTTTATTTTCATTTTATTTTTTTAGGTTTAGGTTTAAGTTTTAGGTTTATTTTTAGGTTTTATTTTTTAGTTTATGTTTAGGTTTTTTTTTTAGTTTATTTTATTTTATTTAGTTTAGGGTTTAGGTGTAGTTTATTTTAGGTTAAGGTTTAGGTTTTATTTATTTGAGTTTAGTTTATTTTAGTTTAGGTTTTGGTTTATTTTATTTTTTAGTTTATTTTGGTTTTTATTTATTATATTTTAGTTTAGTTTATTTTTTTTATTTTATTTTATTTTTAGGTTTAGGTTTAGGTTTAGGTTTTGATTTAGGTTTAAGTTTAGCTTAGGTTTTTTTTATTTTGGTTAAGATTTATTTATGTATTTTATTTTTTAGTTTTATTTCGATTATATTTAGGTTTTTAGGTTTTTAGGTTTTAGGGTTTTTAGGGTTTAGGGTTTAAGGTTTAGGTTTTATTGTTTGGGGTTTGGGGTTTAAGGTTGTAGGTTTTAGGGTTTAGGGTTTAAGGTTTTAAGGTTTAGGGTTTTGGGTTTAGGGTTTTTAGGTTTAGGGTTTCGGATTTAGTGTTGTGGATTTAGGGTTTAGGGTTAGGGTTTTTTATTTTTTATTTTTATTTTTTTATTTATAGGGTTTAGGGTTTAAGTTTTAAGTTTTGGTTCAGGTTTTAGTTTAGGGCTTAGAATTTTTAGTTTTTTTAAATAGAGAACAAATTTAGATTAAACATTTCTTCTTTTTGATTTCATCAACCAAGAAGAAAGTCAAGATCAATAGACTAGGATATTATTGGCCGTCGATGATCAAAGATTGAGATACAACTAGGCGAGGCCACCAATGATAAATACACAGTGGGGCCCTACACCAACCACCCAACAATCTACATCGTACATTGGCCTCATGGCCATTCGAGTGTTGGGGTACCAACATAGTGGGTTCGATTGATCCTCTTTATTCCAAGGGTCATCGGTTAATCTTAGCTGCTACTAACCACTTTTCCAAATGAGCGAAGGTGATTTCTAGTCAGAGAGGTCACAACTCATCATGTGCTCCAATGTTTTAGGAACCATATCGTATATATTTTCAAAGTGTCTTGATGAATTATATCGATAGTGATGCGCATTCAAAACAGGATCAATAACTTTGTGCGGGAGACACAACATAGATTGAAGATATTCTACAATCAACTTCAGAAAAAAATGAAGCGCCTCAATAAAACTCTCATCCAAATACTAAAGAATACACTCGACAACAACAGCGATAGTGGCATGCATTGTTGAAGCCTTGTGAACTCTGGGTACCACATATAGTACTCCAACTCATTCTACTCCTTTCTCCTTAGTGTATGGGTCTGAAGACGTTCTACCATTAGAAATCCAATTCCCATTACTAAGGATAGTTGTGGGTAGCAAGATCACAATAAAGCATAATGCCAAGTTGCGATTAGAAGAGCTCAAAGGTTTGGAGGAGAGACTCCTATGGGCATGCCAAAACCTCGAGTTGTATAAAGCTAAAATGATTCAAGATCACAACAAGTTGGTCTGTCCTAGAGCCTTTCAAGTAGGAGAGCTTAATTTAGTTCTAAGGAGACCGATTGTTACTTGTCATAAGATGGGAGGCAAGTTTGAACCCTCTCGGGAAGTCCCTTTTTCCATAGGAAAGGCCTACCAGGATGATCTTATCGACTTATTAATCATAAGAGAAGCGTAAATGCTTCCAATAAATGGGATCTACTTAAAGAAGTATTAGAAATCATGTTTGAAAATAATTATCATCAATTAAAATTCCATTTCAAATTTAATCTCTTCCATGTTGAAAGTATTCTTGTTAGCGAAGTCACCATGATGTGTTTAGGGTAGGTTCAAGGAACCTAAGTAGCATCCTATCCTTCATCGACACAATACAAACACAAATTATACACAAACATATAAAACAAACACATATATTTTCTCTCATGCTCCTCTGAGTTGAGATAATGCCCCTGCGACACTCACTATTACTTTGGGTTGAGAAGTCTTGCTACCTAGTGTGCCACCTTAATGGTCTTCTAGTTTGGAAGATGTAAGTCTGTTATGCTTTCCTTCTTACTTGGCCACTACACACTGACAAGCACCTTATTAATTTTGGTAGGCCTTACTGCGTGGCTAGTAAGCTACCTCATGTTGGCTTCATTTAGAGGATGTGAGTCTGGTACGCTTTCTTCTTGGATTAGCCTTTGTGCACTGGCTGGGTCAAGTATATTTGAGGTTTAGGATAAGTCCCCTAGTGGCTCCTTCCCTCCTAATTACTTCAAGTCTAGGTCCAGTCCTTCCTCAGGGCTCCCCACTTAGTAGTTTATCTTGGTTAGATAGCATATGTCCTGTCTATGATTGAATATCCCGATGATCAATTTTGCTTGAAAAGTTGTAAGCCTACAAGCTTTCTTTCCAGGTTGATCATTGCACATTGACGGGCACCTTAGGTTTGTTGGTTCTCACTATGCTGACAGATACACCACTCATACTGACAGATACACCTTAAGTTGGTTAGTTCTCGCACCTTAGAATACACCACTCAAGGTAGATGTAAGTCTACTATGCTTTCTCTTTAGGTTGGCCATCGTGCACCTATAGGCTATCTTTTCCAAGGTTTAGGATAACGCCCCTAGAAACACCTCTCATGTGGGCATTTGATCACATCCTTTGTGACACCATTTAGACACTACCTGGGTTACTATCGGATTAGACAGTTCCCCTTTTTGAGTAACCACTCCTATGGTTGGAGAATCTGTCTTGTGGATGTGTAGATTTACCCTTGGTCTAATAAATCTAAGATAGGTCAAGGCTGACATAGCCCCTTCTTAGTGTGGTCCCTTACACACAAATAGGATCCACATAAACATATAAACAAAATATTTATTCACTCGTAGATTAGGAGGACACCCCTAATGGTACCGTTTCCTAAGTAGTATCCTCTCTTTAGGGAAGTGTCAACAAAACTCCCTATAAGAATGCTAACTTCTTGAGTTGATATAAGTCCCAGTGGCATTCGGTACTCACCCCTAAGTTAGATTTGTTGTGCTACCAGCGGTCACTTGAGTTATTCCACACTTTAGATGATGTTAGTCTTCTATGTCTTCTTTCTAGCATAGCCGTTGCATGCCGAAAGACAACCCCTTCGGTTGGCTAGCTCTACCCCATGGCTAGTAGATTATCCCTTTGTATTTGTAAATCTAAGATAGGAGAAGTCCGATGTAGCCCCTTTTCTATAGGTCCATCGTACACCGATATGGTCCATAAATTAAATTTATCAAATTTGATCCGACTCACCTCCCCAGCCGATATGCCGTCAATTCAAAATCAAACTAAACCAAATAAACCTTATCAAATCACATGAAATTAAGATAAAATTATTCCTGACTACTTTTAAGTTGACATAAGTCCTAATGGAATTCACTCAGTAGTCGCCCTAGGTCAGGTTTGATTTATTGTGCATCCAATAGTTCACCTCAGCGGTTGTTCCTCACTTTAAAAGATGTATGTTTTCTATGCCTTCTGCCTAACACTGTCTTTGCACATCAAAAGGCATTCCTTTAGGTTGGCTAGCTCTACCCCACAATTGGTGGACTATCCTTTTGGATTTATAACCTAAAGGCCAGGCTGAGGCATAACCCCTTCTCGGAGGGTCCATCCCACCTGAGGCAGGGGACTCATTGCTCATATTAAATTAACCCCATTCTAATTTTCCTTAGTGGAGTTAAATCATACCATTCTCACTAGTGGAGCAATAAATCATATATAAATAAGTCAAGAAAATAAATCAAATTCAAAACCAACCTCCTCAATGGAGTCAAATTAAACTAACTCCTCCAATAAAGTCTAAATCAAAGAAATCCAACCGAACTCTACTCCCTAGAGGATAAATCCCCAAATAAATCTATGAAATCAAACTCAAATCCCAATCCCTAGCTGAGCCCAAACCTGTTTCTCTAGTGGAAGGTTCATATATCTGATCCCTACTAAACTAGAGCACATATCTCTAGCAGATATTCCTCCACATCAATTAAAATAGAATAAATTAAAGACAATTCAATCTTAATCATCGGTGGATTATAGATTCTTATCCTGAGCTGAACTTCTTTCTACAAATCATATAATCAAATCAAAATCCAACCTTATCCCCATCAGATTTTCTTCTTCTTTGCCCTTGACATAAACCACTCACATGTCAAGTCCAATGCATGTGTGATCCCCTTGCGGATCTTCCTCCATGTCCTTGGCAAGGAATTCTCATCAAATTCTATTTACTTTCTTATGCACACCTTTAATACTTCAACCAAAAGCCTAACAATGTATTCATTCAAATTACATCATCTTAACATTATAATCAACATTTTATGATTTGTGATGGTGCAGCTCAAACTAATTATACAATGTCATGCTAAAGATATTATAGTGTAAATTAACACAATATATTATAAAATATATATGATGTTATATTATAATTTCTATAAATATATGTGTCTAACATTACTCCTCATTATAATCACTTAATTCGAACAAATAATAAAGTTTTCTCAAAATATGAATAATGTTCATTTTTGATGAAAAATTGTTAATTTTCTATTAGAAATGGTACAAAATAGCATAATTTTAGTGTTGCTTTTTTGTGTGTGCCCTAAATTTGGCCAAATTCTTCCATCTCAACCTTCAAATTAACATTTTTGTGAGTTTTGACCCAATGTACTACAACAAAAGAAAAACATGCTAAAATGTACATAAACCACCACCACATTCATATATATATGAAGTTATATTTTTATGTACATTATATTTTAATATGCTTTCATATAATATATTATCTAACATTACACCTTAAAATGAATCACTTTAAGAAAGAAATTATAAAATTTGGCTGAAAAGTGAACATTTATTTTGGATGCAAAATAAAATTCTTTTGATTAAATGACACACCATAGAATACCCCCAATGATGTTCCCTAAAGCATACCTTAAATTTGGCCAAATCCCATCATCTCAGCCTATTAATCAATACTTTTATGAATTCTACCAGTACAAACTCTACTACATCATATTATAACAAACTAAAATATGCTAAACAATAAGTACTAAAGCACAATAGTATGCTATAATGCATGATACTACACTATGTTATGTCATCCTATATTATAGTACATTATGACATAATATATTATATTATATTGCATATCACATCATAAGGGATTGCTTAAGATAAAAAATCATAAAATTAGTCTAAACAATAAATAACTATATATTTTAGTTGTATCACTTACATATTTTAAGTTAAAATAATATATTATGTTTCCATGCTCTACCTATTATGAATTTGGCCAAATTCCACCATTTTAAAGTCTTGCATATGACGCTACAACATATAATATTTATTTTGAACATAAAATCTTACTTTTTAGACTACAAGTGGCATAGCACACCTTTAGTACTATAACCTAATTCCCTGTTCAAATTTAACAAACTTCATCATTTGAATTATTAAATCAATATTTTTATGATTTATATTAAAATAGACTATAGGGCACAACACCATAATATACTAAAACACCTCAAAACATCTTATAACATCCAAAAAAAACATCACTACATGCTCAAATATATGATGATACATTATACTACAATATATGTTATTATAATATGATTTAGGGTTATTTTAGGTATTCAAATCTCTAATAGTCAAGATAAAAGTCTGAAGACATTTTTTCTTTACCATAACTATGTTAGGATTAGGTCATTCTTTAGATCTACTCCTAATTACATCTTTATTCAAGGTTTAAGGTTAGTTTAGGATTTAGGGTTTAGGGTTTATTTAGGGATTATTTTATTTTTAGGGTATAGGTTTAGGGTTGTTGGTTTTAAGCATTTAGGTTTATATTTGTTTTAGGTTTAGGGTTTGGGGTTTAGTGTTTTAATGTTTAGGTTTTAGGGTTTGTGGGTTGGCTTTAGGGTTTAACGTTTAGTGTTTAGGGTTTAGGTTTTAGGTTTTAGGTTTAGGGTTTATGTTTCAATTTAGGGTTTAGGGTTTAAGGAGTTTTTTTAACAAAGAACAAATTCATATTTAATAATTATTTTTTTTGATTTAATCTACGAAGTAGCACCCCCAAGTTTTCTAAGACAGAAGCGATGACATTGATAAAAAATGTGCACACATAGAGCAAATCAAAAACCCTAGATAAGTAAAACCATCTCTATTATAAATACACTATTCCATAAGCAGTAGATCAGATAGTCCATTCTTCAATTTTTCCAACTTTCATCAAAACCAACCCCACCTCTCGAGTAGCAGGACCTGCCATCATATCTATGATCTCTTCTTCCTCCACCACCATGGTTATAACCTCAATCGCTCCTCTTGCCTCCATAACCACCACTGCTCTGACCACCACCTCCATATCCACCATCACCTCTAGATCCCCCACCACTATTGCGATAACCACCGCCTTTTCCTTCACCTCCACTGCCAGATCTAGACTGAGCCTAGTTGACAGTGATGTTCTCTGCTATCAAGGTTCTGCCCATTCTTAGAGTTTAGGGTTAGTTTGGGGTTTAGTGTTTAGGGTTAGTTTAAGGATTAGGATTTTGGGTTTAGATTTTGGGGTTTAAGTTTAGGGTCAGGTTTAGGGTTTAGGGTTTAGTTAGGTTTATGATTGGGGTTTAGTGGTTTAGGATTTAGGTTTAGGATTTAGGGTTTATGGTTTTAGATTAGGGTTTAGGGTATGGTTTTTTCAGGCTTGAGGTTTAGAGATACTAGGTTTAGGGCTTAAGTTTAGGATTTTGGGTCAATTTTTTTTTTTAAATTAAGTAAACTAGTAGGTTTAGGTTTATTTAGTTTTTTTTCTTTATTCGACTTTATTTTAATTTTACTTTTTATTTAGGTTTATTTTATATTTATATTTAGTTTAGCTTACTTATTTTAGGTTTATTTAATTTAGGTTAAGATTTTTTTTTTTTATTTTTTAAGTTTGGGTTTATTTTTTAGTTGAGTTTTATTTTTCTTATATTTTTTAGGTTTGGGTTTTATTTTTTATTTTTATTTTTTATTTTTAGGTTTAAGTTTTTATTTTATTTTTTTAAGATTATGTTTTATGTTTTTACTTTAAGTTTTTTTTAGGTTTTATTTTTTAGTTTAGGTTTTATGTATATTTTTAGTTTATTTTATTTTATTTGTTATAGGTTTAGATTAAGTTTAGTTTATTTTGGGTTTACATTTAGGTTTTATTTATTTTAATTATTTTATTTTAATTTAGATTTTCTTTTTAATTTTTATTTTAGGTTTAGATTTTTTTTTTTGGTTTAGGGTTTAGGTTTTATTTATTATTAAAGTTTAGGTTTATTTTTTAGGTTTAGGTTTCTATTTAGTTTTTATTTTATTTTATTTTATTTTAGGTTGAGTTTTTATTTGATTTAGATTTTTTATTTTTAAGTTTAGTTTAATTTTTCATTTATTTATTTTAGTTTAGTTTTATTTTTTATTTTATTTTCTTTTTAAGTTTAGGTTTAGGTTTTAGTTTTTATTTTTATTTTATTTGATTTTAATTTTGTATTTTTGTTCAAGTTTTTTTATTTCTTTTATTTTTTAATTTTATTTTGCTCAGGTTTAGGTTTTCTGCTTTTAGATTTAGGACTTAGGGTTAGTTTACGGTTTAAGGTTTGAGGTTTAGAGTTTAGGGTTTAGGGTTTAGGGTTTAGGTTTTTGGTTTAGGGTTTAAGTTTTAGTTTAGGATTTAACATTTTTTTTAACAAAGAACAAATTCAGATTCAACATTTTTTCTTTTGGATTTCATCTGCCATGTAGCATCCCAAGTTTTCTAAGACACAAGCGATGTCAAAGATAAAAAACCAGCACCCATAGAGCAAATCAAAATCACTAGATAAGTAGAACCATCTCTAATGTAGACCAGCCCATAAGCGTAGATATGATCAACCGCCTCAGCCCAGTTCCAAACCACCTCCTCGCCCATTCTCCTCCACCGCCAGATTAAGAATGAGCCTAGTTGATTGTGATGTCCCTGCCATCAAGGTTCTTCCCAATCTTAGGGCATAGGTTTATTATTTTTTATGTTTTAGGTTTATTTTTTAATTTATTTAGTAACTTTAAGTTTAAGTTTAGGGTCTGGGGTTAGTTAGAGTTTGGGGGTAGGGTTTTAGGTTTTACAATTTAGGATTTAGGGTTTAGGGGGTTTTTTAGGGTTAGGTTTAGGGTTGTGGATTTGGGTCTGGATTTAGGGTTTATTG
The DNA here is from genome assembly GCA_021442155.1 of Cymbidium sinense. Classification (NCBI taxonomy): domain Eukaryota; kingdom Viridiplantae; phylum Streptophyta; class Magnoliopsida; order Asparagales; family Orchidaceae; genus Cymbidium; species Cymbidium sinense. Next base: position 56,991,040 of record CM038218.1, on the reverse strand, counting down.
TATTTAGGGTTTGGTTTTGTTAGGGTTTAGGGTTAGTTTAGGGTTTATGATTTTTTAGGGATTAGGATTTATGCTTAGTTTTTATGTTTAAGGATTATGATTTACGGTTTAGGGTTTATGGTTCAGGATATTTTTTTAAAATTAAGTAAACCAGTAAGTTTAAGTTTATTTAGTTCATTTAGTTTATTTTTTATTTTACTTTATTTTATTTTTTATTTTTATTTTGTTTTATTTTTATTTTTATTTAATTTAGTTTATCTATTTTAGTTTTTATTTTTATTATTTTTAGTTTTTTTTAGGTTTAGGTTTATGCTTATTTTTAGTTTTAGTTTTATTTCATTTTATTTTTATATGTTTAGGTTTTATTTTTATTTTTAGTTTTAGGTTTTATTTTTTATTTTAGGTTTAGGTTTTAGGTATTTATTTTAGGTTTATTTTATTTTTTTAGTTTATTTTATTTTATTTAGTCTAGGGTTTAGGTTTAGTTTATTTAGGTTTAGGTTTTATTTATTTTAGTTTAGTTTATTTTAGTTTAGGTTAATGTTTATTTTCTTTTGTTTATTTTAAGTTTAGGTTTATTTTTTTAGTTTAGGGCTTATGTTTTATTTTTAGGTTTATTTTTTTAAGTTTATCTTTTTATTTAGTTTTTATTTTCTTATATTTTAGGTTTATTTTATTTTTAATTTAAATTTAGTTTTTATTTTATTTAGTTTTTACATTTTTAGGTTTATTATATTTTTTTAGTTTTGTTTAGGTTTTAATTTATTTTATTTTTGTTTAGTTTTAATTTTTTATTTTATTTTATTTTTACATTTAGGTTTAAGTTTAGGTTTAGGTTTAGGTTTTAGTTTAGGTTTTCATTCTATTTTATTTTATTTTATTTTATTTAGGTTTAGGTTTTTATTTATTTATTTTTTTTAGATTTTATTTAGTTTATGTATAGGTTTTTTTTGTTTTTAGGGATTAAAGTTTAGGGTTTAGGGTTTAAGATTTAGGGTTTAGGGTAGGGCTCAGTTGTAGGTTTAAGGTTTAGGTTTAGGTTTTAAGGTTTAGGTTTAGGGTTGTGGTTTTTATAAATTAAATAAACTAGTAGGTTTAGGTTTATTTAGTTTATTTTTTATTTTAGTTTATTTTAGTTTTTGTTTATATTTAGGTTTATTTTATATTTTTGTTTAATTTAGTTTATTTTTTTATGATTATTATTTTAGTTTAGATTTTTTATTTTAGTTTATTTTTTTGGTTTTGGTTTAGGTTTATGCTTATATTTTAGATTAGTTTTATTTTTAATTTTCCTTTTATGTTTATGATTTATTTTTTATTTTTAGGTTTAGGAGGTTTTTATTTTATTTTAGCCTAGTTTTGCCTTTTATTTTAGTTTTACTTTTTAGGTTTTATTATTTTTAGTTTTATTTTATTTTATTTAGTTTATTTTAGTTTAGTTTATTTTAGGTTTAGTTTTCAGTTTTATTTATTTTTTAGTTTAGTTTATTTTTATTTAAGTTAAGGTTTATTTTATTTTATTTATTTATTGGTTTAGTTTTTTCATTAGTTTAGAGTTTAGATTTTATTTTTAATTTATTTTTAAGTTTTATTTTTGGTTTATTTTTTAGGTTTAGGTTTTTATTTAGTTTTTTTTTATTTTAGGTTTACTTTTATTTTTATTTTACATTTAGTTTTTATTTTATTCAAGTTTTTTACTTTTAGGTTTATTTTTTTATTTTGTTTAGGTTTTTCTTTATATTATTTTATTTTAGTTTTATTTTTTTTATTTTTTCTACGATTAGGTTTAGGTTTAGGTTTTAGTTTAGGTTTTTATTTTATTATATTTTATTTATTTTTTTACGTTTAGGTTTTTTTATTTTTTTATTTTTTGGATTTTTTTAGTTTAGGTAAAGGTTTCAAGGTTTTTAGGGTTTTGGGTTTAGGGTTTAGGGTTTAGGGTGTAGACTTTCAGCTTTAGTGTTATCGATTTTATGGTTTAGGGTTTAAGGTTTAGTATTTTACGGTTTAGTGTTTAGGGTTTAGGGTTTAGGGGTTAGGGTTTTAAGGTTTAGGGTTTTTTTAATTTTTTTAATTTTTTATTTTTTTTAAATTTCAGTAAACTTGTACATTTAGCTTTATTTTATTTTATTCTATTTCATTTATTTAGGTTTATTTTTATTTTATTTAATTTAGTTTATGTAATTTATGTTTATTTATTTAAGTTTAGGTTTAGGGTTAGGCTTATTTTTTTATTTAGTTTTATTTTTATATTATTTTTTAAGTTTGGTTTTATTTTTATTTTTAGTTCTAGGTTTTGGTTTTTATTTTATTTTTTTAGGTTTATGTTGAAGATTCTTATTTTAAATTTATTTTTAGGTTTTATTTTTTAATTTAGGTTTAGCTTTATTTTTAGTTTATTTTATTTTATTTAAGGTTTTGGTTTAGGTTTAGGTTTAGTTTATTTTAGGTTTAGGTTTCATTTATTATAGTTTAGATTATTTTAGTTTAAGTTTATGTTTATTTTATTTTTATTTTAGGTTTATGTTTTTTTTAGTTTAGGTTTTAGTTATTTTTTATATTTATTTTTTGGTTTTATTTTTAGGTTTAGGATTTTATTTAGTTTTTATTTAATTTTATTTTTGTTTTTTTTTAAATTTTAGGATTAGCCTTTATTTTATTTAGTTATTTTAGTTTTTTACTTAAGTTTAAATTTCTATTTTTTTATTTTAGTTTAGTTTTTATTTTTTATTTTTTTAGGTTTAGGTTTAGGTTTAGGTTTTAGTTTAGGTTTTTATTTTATATTATTTTTCTATTTTATTTATATCTATTTTATTTTAGTTTAGGTTTTTTTTATTTATTTTATTTTTTAGATTTTTTAGTTTAGGTTTAGGGTTTAGAGTTTAGGTTTTAGGGTTTAGGTTTAGAGTTTATAGTTTTAGGGTTTAGGGTTTAGGGTTTAAGGTTTAAAGTTTAGGATTTTTAGGGTTTAAGGTTTAAGGTTTAGGGTTTAAGTTTTATGTTTAAGGTTCAGGTTTTAGTTTAGGGCTTAGGCTTTTTAGTTTCTTATTTTTTTAACAGAGAACAAATTTAGATTCAATATTTCCTATTTTTGATTTAATCAACCAAGTAACATACCAAGTTTTCTAAGACACAAGCCGACATAGATAAAAAATGAGCATGCATAGAATAAATTAAAGACCTTATATAACTAGAACCATCTCAACTATAAAAACATAGTTCCATAAGCAGCAGATCAGATCAGACGTCTTTGGTTTCTCCAATTCCCATCAGAACCACCCCAGCCTCTCAAGTAGCAGAATCCACCATCATATCCCCGATCTTTTTATCCGCCACCACCATGGCTATAATCCCCATCGCTCCTCCTGCCTCCATAACCACCATTGCTCTGACCACCACCAATATATCTGCCAGCACCTCCAGATCCCTCGCCACCATTACGATAACCATCGCTTTCGCCTTCACCTCCACCGCCAGATCTAGATAGAGCTTGGTTGACGGTTATGTTCATGCCATCAAGGTTCTGCCCATTCTTAATGTTTAGGTTTAGGTTTAGGTTTATTATGTTTTGTGTTTTAGGTTTATTTTTTAATTTATTTAGTTAGTTTAGGTTTAAGTTTTGGGTTTGGGGTTTAGATTTTAGGGTTTAGGGTTTAGGGTTAGGGTTTAGAGTTTAGAGTTTAGGGTGTAGGGTTTAGGGTTTAAGGTTTAGGGTTTAGGATTAGAATTTAGTGTTTAGGGTTTACATTTAGGGTTTAGGGTTTAAGGTTTAGGGTTTTTAAGGATTTAGGGTTTGGGGTTGTAGCTTTAGGGTTGTGGGTTTAGGGTGTTAATTTTAGGGTTTAGGGTTTAGGTTTTTTTTTAATTAAGTAAACACATATGTTTAGGTTTATTTATTTTATTTAGTTTATTTTTATTTATTTTAGTTTATTTTAATTTTTTATTTTTATTTATTTTAGTTTAGGTTTTTTATTTTAGTTTATTTTTTAAGTTTAAGTTTAGGTTTAGGTTTATTTTTTAGTTGAGTTTTTTTTTTGTAGGTTTAGATTTTATTCTTTATTTTTAAGTTTAGGATTAGGTTTTTATTTTATATTTTTATGTTTTGGTTTTAGGTTTATATTTTATATTTTATTTTTTTATTTTGGTTTATTTATATTTTTAGCTTATTTTATTTTATTTAGTTTAGGCTTAGTTTATTTTAGGTTTAAGTTTAGGTTTTATTTATTTTATTTTAGTTTATTTTGTTTTAGGTTTAGGTTTATTTTATTTTATTTATTTTATTTTTCTTTTTGGTTTAGATTTTTTTTTTTAGTTTAGGGTTTAGTTTTTATTTTTATGTTTAGGTTTTTATTTAGTTTTTATTTTATTTTATTCTTATGTTTATTTTATTTTTTTGGTTCACTTTAGGTTTTTCTTTATTCTATTTTATATTATTATTTTTTATTTTATTTTATTTTTAGGTTTGTGTTTAGGTTTTAGTTTAGGCTTTTTATTTTATTTTATTTTATTTTATTTTTTAAGTTTAAGTTTTTTATTTTTTATTTATGTTTTATTTAGTTTAGGTTTAGGTTTTTAGGTTTTTGAGGTTTAGGGTTCAAGGTTTTAGGGTTTATGGTTTTAGGGTTTAGGGTTTAGGGTTAGGTTTATGATTTAGGGTTTAGGGTTTAGTGTTTAGGCTTTACGGTTTAGTATTTTTAAGGTTTAGGGCTTCGCCTTTAGGACTAGTTTAGGGTATTGAGTTTATGGTGTAGGCTTTAGGGTTTAGGGCTTTTAGGGTATATGGTTTAGGGTTTAGTGTTAGTTTAGAGTTTAGGGTTAGGGTTATGATTTAGAGTTTAGGGTTTAGGGTTAGTTTAGGCTTTAGGGACTAAGGTTTTTTAGGGTTGTAGGTTTAGGGTTAGTTTTAGGGTTTAGGGTTTAGGAATTAGGGTTTAGGGCTATGGGTTTTTTAAAAAATAAAATTAAGTAAACCGATAGGTTTAGAGTTATTTAGTTTATTTATTATTTATTTTAGCTTTATTTACATTATTTTTTATTTTTGGGATTAGGTTTAGGTTTATGTTTAATTTTTAGGCTTAAGTTTTATTTTTTATTTTTATGTTTATGTTTAAGTTTTTATTTTATTTTTATAGATTTAGGTTTTTGATTTTCATTTTAGGTTTACTTTTAGATTTAATTTTTTAGTTTAAGTTTAGGTTTTTTTAGTATATTTTATTTTATTTAGTTTAGGGTTTAGGTTTAGTTTATTTTAGGTTTTGGTTAAGGTTTTATTTATTTTAGTTTAGGTTTAGGTTTATTTTATTTTATTCATTTTAGGTTTAGGTTTTTTTAATTAGGGTTTAGGTTTTATTTTTTATTTATTTTTTAGGTTTATTTTTTAGGTTAAGGTTTTTATTTCATTTTAATTATATTATATTTTAGGTTTACTTTATTTATTTTCTTATGTTTAGTTTTTAATTTATTTAGGTTTATTATTTTTAGTTTTATTCTATTTTTTTTAGTTTAGTTTAGGTTTTTATTTATTTTATTTTATTTTAGTTTTTATTTCTTTTTTTATTTTATTTTTAAGTTTACGGTTTAGGTTTAGGTTTAGGTTTTAGTTTAGGTTTTTAGTTTATTTTATTTTTTTAATCTATTTTGGTTTAGAAATTTTATTTATTTTATTTTTAGGTTTTATTTTGTTTAAGTTATGGTTTTTAAGTTTTTAGGGTTTAAGTTTTAGGGTTTAGGGTTTGGGGTTTAGGGTTAGGGTTTAGGGATGAAGATTTTAGAGATTATGGTTTAGGGTTTTTGGGTTTAGGTTTTAGGGTTTAGGGTTGTAAGTTCAGGGTTTTTTATTTGTTTTTTTATTTTTTTATTTTTTGTTAAATTAATTAAATAGGTTGATTTAAGTTTATTTAGTTTACTTAGTTTATCTTTTTATTTATTTTAGTTTATTTTATTTTTTTATTTTTATTTTGTTTTATTCTTATTTTTATTTAGTTTAGTTTATTTATTTTAGTTTATTTTTTAGGTTTAGGTTTAGGTTTAGGTTTAGATTTATTTTTTAGTTTAGTTTCATTTTTATTTTATTTCTAGGTTTAGGTTTTATTTTTTATTTTTAGGTTTATGTTTAGGTTTTTATTTTATATTTTTAGGTTAAGGTTTTGGGTTTTTATTTTAGGTATTGTTTTTTTTTTTGGTTTAGGTTTAGGTTTATTTTTAGTTTATTTTGTTTTATTTAGTTTTGGTTTATGTTTAAGTTTAGTTTATTTTATGTTTATGTTTAGGTTTTATTTATTTTAGATTAGTTTATTTTATTTTAGGTTTAGGTTTACTTTATTTTTATTTTATGTTTAGTTTTTTTTAGATTAGGGTTTATGTTTTATTTTTAATTTATTTTTAGGTTTATTTTTTAGGTTTAGGTTTTTATTTAGTTTTTCTTTATTTATATTTTATGTTTAATTTCTTTTTATTTTTGGTTTTGTTATTATTTTGTTTAGGTTTTTAATTTTTTTACTTTAGTTTAAAATTTTTATTATTTTATTATAATTTAATTTTTATTTTTTATTTTATTTTTTTAGGTTTAAGTTTAGGTTTAGATTTTAGTTTATGTTTTTAGTTTCTCCAGTTCCCATCAGAAACACCCCGACCTCTCGGGTACTAGGATCCACCATCATATCCTCGATCTCTTGCTCTGCCACCACCATGGTTATAAACTCCGTTGCTCCTCCCACCTCCATAACAGCCACTACTTCGACCACCACCTCCATATCAACTAGCAGCTCTAGATCCCCCACCACCACTATGATAATTGTAGCCTCTGTTTTCTCCTCCATCCCTAGATCTCCATTGAGCCTTGTTGATGCTGATTTTCCTATCATCAAGGTTTTGCCCATTCTTAAGTTTCAGGTTTAGGTTTATGATTATTAGGTTTTATGGTTTAAGTTTATTATTTATTTTATTTAGTTACTTTAGGTTTAGGATTAGGGTTTGGGATTTAAGGTTTAGTGTTTAGGGTTAGGGTTTAGGGTTTAGGGTTTAGGGTTTTAGGGTTCATGCTTTTAGGGTTTAGGGATTAGGGTTAGGGTTTAGGGTTTAGGGTTTTAGGGTTTAGGGTTTAGGGTTTAGGGTTGTAGGTTTAGGATTTAGGGTTTAGCATTTGGGTTTAGGGTTAAGGATTTAGGGTTGTTTATTTTATTTTTATTTTATTTAGTTTATTTTATTTTAGGCTTATTTATTTTAGTTTTTTATTTCATTTTATTTAGGTAGTTTAGATATTATTTTTTATTGAGTTTTTTATATTTTATTTTTTTTATTTTAATTTATTTAGGTTTAGATTTAGTTTATTTTATTTTTTTTAGTTTAGGTTTTATTTATATTTAATTTATATTTTAGTAAGTTTAGGTTTAGTTTTTTTTGAATTAGGTTTTATTTATTTTATTTTTATTTTAGCTTTATTTTATTATGTATTTATATTATTTAGTAGTTTTACTTTAGTATTTTTCTTTTTTATTTTAAGTTTATTTATATATCTTTAGGTTTAGGTTTAATATTTTTATTTTATTTTTATTTATGTTTATTTATTTTTTATTTAGGTTTAGTTTATTTTATTTTGGTTTAATCCAGGTTATTTTAGTTTATCAAGTTTTATTTATTTTATCTTTATATTTATTAGTTTTATTTTATTTTATTCATTTTAGTTTATTAGGTTAGTTTTAGGTTTTATTCATTTTATTATTTTAATTTATTTAGATTTTAAGTTTTTAATTATTTATTTTAAGTTATTTTATTAAGTTTTAAGTTTTTTAGTGGCTCAGTAGGGTCATATCATTTCAGTTTAGGTTTTAGGGTTAGTTTAGTTTGTGGTTTGTGGTTTGGGGTTAGTTTAGTTAGGGTAGTTAGGGTTTGTCAAGGTTTAGGGTTTAGGTTTTGGTTTAATTTTTTAGGTTTGGTAGGTTTAAGGTTTTTTAGCTTTTTATGGTCAGTTTTAGGGTTTAGGTTTATGCTTTGGTATTTAGTTAAAGTTTTTTAAATTACAAACTAGGTTTAGTTTATTTATTTATTTTATTTATTTTATTTATTTATTTTTATTTTATTTTAGGTTTATTTTATTTATTTTAGTTTAGTTTATTTATTTTGGCTATTTTATTAGTTTTATTTTTAGTTTATTTTAGGTTTAGTTTAGGATTAAGATTATTTTAGTTGAGTTTTATTTATTTTATTTATTTAGGTTTTATTTTTATTTAGGTTTAGGTTTAGGTTTATTTTATTTTTTTTAGTTTAGGTTTTATTTTAGTTATTTTGGTTTTGTATTTAGGTTTAGGTTTATTTATAGTATTTTTATTTTTTAAGTTTAGTAAGTTTAGGTTTAGTTTTTTGGATTAGGTTTATATATTTATTTTATTTAGGTTTATTTATTGTTATTATTTTTATATATTTTTTTAGGTTTAGGTTTTTTTTTATTTTATTTATTTCTTTTTTATTTAAGTATTTTTTTAGGTTTAGTTTTATTTTATTTTATTTTAAGTTTATTTTATTTTACTTTTTTATTTTATTTAGTTTTAGTCCATGTTTATTTAGTTTAGGTTTTATTTATCTTATTTAGTTTATTATTAGTTTTTTATTTTTTATAGTTAGCCAGGTTTATTAGGTTTATTTATTTTATTATCTTAATTTTAGATTTAGGTTTATTTATTTTATTTTTTAGGTTTTATTTGTTTAGTTTTAAGTTAGTTTTGTGATAGAGTGGCCTAGGTTTTGGGGTCAGGGCCTAGCTCAGTATTTTAGGGTGGGAGGAAGGAGTGTAGACTAGTGGTGGCCCAGTTTAGTCTGCCAGGGCTCAGGCCCAGGGCTCAGGTAGGCTCAGTTTAGTTTTGTAGGGTCAGGTTTTGTGTGGCCTGGGTTTGAGTTTAGTTTGGGGTGTTTAGCTTAGTAGGGTTTGTGGAGGGTTTATTTAGGTATGGTTTAGTAGGTTTAGGGTTTTTTTAAATAAGCAAACCAGGTAGTTAATTTAGTTTATTTTATTTATTTAGTTTATTTTATTTTATTTATTTTATTTAGTTTATTTATTTTAGGTTTATTTATTTAAGTTTAGTTTTTTATTTTAGTTTATCTTTTAGGTTTAGGTTTATTTTTTTAGTTTAATTTTATTTTATTTTATTTTAGATTTATGTTTTTTTTTTATTTTAGGTTTTGTTTTTTTATTTTTTAGTTTTGTTTTAGGTTTTATTTTAGGTTTTATTTTTTTTTTAGTTTAGGTTTATTTTAGTTTATTTTATTTTATTTAGTTTAGGGTTAGGTTTAGGTTTTATTTATTTTAGTTTAATTTATTTTAATTTAGGTATATGGTTATTATTTTTTTTTAGGTTTAGGTTTTTTTTTTGGAGTTTAGGGCTTAGATTTGATTATTTAATTATATATAGGTTTTATTTTTAGGTTTATATTTTAGGTTTAGGTTTTTATTTAATTTTATTTTATTTAGATTTTGTGCCACCATCCTTCAAGATCTTTGATACCATTTGGAAGCCCGTGATAACAGATTGCACACTTTAGAGCCTGCAACAACTCTATAACGACTCCTCTTTCTCGCTTTAGGTTGTATCATTTGATTGGTATGCCCAACGTTCAAGACTTTTAAATTGGAGCACCTCTTCATCAAGAGGTTTGCTAGAGCTCAGCAGAGGGTGACTGTAGGCAACCTTATTGTAGAGAAATAGAAACTCAATGAGTCCCTTGTTGATTATATTCTCATTACAACCAGCATGAAAACCATAACTATCAACATCATGCCATTGAGATTCTTTAAGAATATACATGGCCTGGTCACCTTCATTCTTTAGGGCTTTACCATCATAACATTTGAGAAATTAATCAACAAGGTGGATAGCCTATAAGAGGAAGCCAAATAGTTTTCCTTTCCCGACCAATCATTTAGGTCCAAGCCACATAAGATGTTTGAGAAGAATCAGGCGTGAAAGGGACGAGGGAAGCGCCGATAGAGTTCAATAGGAAGACTACGAGCTTAGCAGCCTCCTTTGACACCTCTTCTTCCACCACCTTGGACATCATACCAGCCATTGCAGCCGCCACAACGACCATTTCCATCACACCTAGTTTTCATATATTCATATCAATCACCGTGTAGCTACTCCACCTACTATGCCGATAGATTGAATAAGCCATATTCATTCAAGAGGGAGGTAGTTAGATCTTTAATAATCTCTTAAAGATACTTGACTTTCAGTTACCAGAAGCCTAAGAAGCTGGAGGAAGTGGGCAAGAGCGATGATCTTAGATATTACCCCTACCACATGGCCATGTCTTAGAGGATTGTATCACTTTTAAGGACTAGCTTGAGCCTACAAGTTGAGACCCTAAGTAATACTTATTAAAGCAACCATCCAGTTATGTTAGTGTAATCCTTAGGTATACTTGCGATCCTCTTAAGACCAAAGAAGTTTAGGATATCTTCCTATCTTGAACCTCTAAGAAGATCATTTTTAAGATCAAGAAGATTTCCTTACAGGTGCCTGAAGTAGCTCAAACCTCCAACACCAAGGATTGTTTGCTAGTTGCAAAGGATAATTGGGGAAGGTGACATCCCAACAACAGTAGCAACTCACCATACTTGCTCTGGATAGTCCAGTAGCATAGCCACCTTCCAAGTCCAAGATTCTCCACATTGCCTACCACCTCTTCTACTAGCTCCTCTTCTACTAGAGTAAGTAGATAAAGGCACTAAATCCCTTACACCGCTTACTTTATTTGATTTCTATCATGTACCTCCACCCAAAAAAGAAATTAATGAAAAAAGCTGATTCTACTTATATATTGTCTACTTCTGGTGCTCTTAATTTTATTCTTATTGAAAGCTCTAGTCTAAATAAAAAATAATAGCTCTAGTAGTTCTAATTTGCTTTTTTTTGATTCAGACTATCCTTCTTTTGAATCAATCAGTTCACCTCTTGAGATTGACGAGTCAACCCACTGAGGATCCCATAAGAAAAGTTGTAGGTAAGCCTGATGAGAAGGTAGAATTTTCCACAAGCCCATCATTCCAAGAAGTCATTAAAGTCAACCTATGCAGTGGCAATGTTCTATATCATATGGTAACACCTCAGGATAAGGGTAAGCAAGTCATTGGTTCAAGTGAGCAGATAGCCCCTCCATAGGATGCTCCACCCATGGATATGCTTGTGGAGGACCAAGCTAGAGTTGATTACAATGTCCTAGCTCACCTTAGAAAGTTTCCAGCTAAGTTAAGCATATGCAATGCCCTTATCTTATCCAAAGAGATGAGGGAATCTCTAAAAAAGGCCTTACTTGATCAAAAGATATGCTTAGCTCAGCTGATCGCTACCAAAGAGGAGGCATGCCACTCGAAGGACATCTTAGGAATTACATTCAATGATGAAGGCTTACTCTAAGGGACGACCGAGCACAATCGCCTCCTTATATTATAGTGGATGTTGGCAGATACAGGCTATCCAAAGTTCTTGTTGACCCAGATGTATCAATCAATATTATGAGTCTAAGAACCCTTGCCTACTTGAAGATCGACATCACCAAACTCCAAAAAGAAAGGATGATGTTGAGAGGATTCAATGAACAATGTGAGAGGGCCTTATGGTGTTTATTTTGGATTTATGTGGGGGGACACCATGCATTGTAGGTGTCACTTTTGGTGATCGGGTATAACATTGAGGTATGATGTAATATCTCAAAAGATAAAAAACATGAGCCTATAATAGATCTAATCACATAATAAGGACTCCTGATGCATGATGGGTCGATGAATATATCAGAGATTTTTCTCACACTTTACATGAATGAATAAAGTAGGGTTTATATTAAACCAGGTTCTTAAGTTCTCTATGGAGGCAAACCTCCATAGTTAATTATATCTTAGGAAATGAAATTTCTTAAGAATATTCTCTATCAAAGTAGATAATTATCATCTAAAAAGATTTCAAGGTTAGACTATCAAAGGATTGAATATATTTGGAAAATCAATTGGGAAAGTTCAAGGAGAGGACTTATTTTTGAAATCCAATTAAAATTAGTAGGAAATGCTCATGATACTAGAAAGCCTAACGAGCATTCCAATCTCTCCTATGATTAGGCTTTATAAGTTTGAACTTGAGGAGATTTATATGTTTTGAGTTGAAATTTAATTAGATTACAAAGGCTTGTAATCCACCAACACAAGGTTGTGGGAATGCCTAAGAGATGAATTTATGCTTGTAGCCCGAAAGAAATAGCTACCACGGATCCTAAATCTAGGGAGCTTTAGTACGAGCTAAAGCATGACCTAGATCTAAGCGATAGGTGGACATAAGGGCAACTTCCACAAGAGAGAATTAATTGTCTGACTTTTGGACTTATAACCACCTGAAGTGGTCACCAGCTTACACCTCCTACAATTTTAAAATCATATAATTCAATTTTATGAATTGCAAGATAGCTAGGGTAGTTATTTAATTAGAAAGAGACTAAAGTCCTAAACACACTTCCTAAGAGACTAGAGCATGAGTGGTATGGCATATGACTTAATCTATAGATGCAAAATCTTTTCAAATCTGATTTCATTATAGACACATCATTTTGATAGAGGCTTTAGGATTTATTATGCCTAAATGCATGATGAAATAGGTTATGGGTCAAATCAACTAGAAGAAGGTGTTCTCCACCACAAGGGATGCCCTAACAGATCAAGGATTATTTTATCGTGCAAGGATGGAGATCCTTCATGTTCAAGAGAGAAAGAATATGCATGCATGATGTGAAACATACAACCATATAGCTAAGGGGTTGCAAAATCTTTTAATTATCTTATTTATGTCTTCAGCTTTATGATGAGGTTATGAGTTGTTTAAAATTTATTTATGAGTGATTAGTTGTGTTGACAAGTTCTTTTTACCTAAGATCCTAATCATATCCAAGCCACATGTTAACGCATCAATCATTTAAGTAATTATGAAAAGTAGGCCATCCTAATGCATAATGTAAACATAACATCAAACAATTATATAAACTATCATAAAAGAATAAAAGGTTGGTGCGGTCGAGTACCACCGTACAACCCGAAGAGAGAAAATATGAGTAGCCGAGCTCTACCCTTATACAACTTGGAATATGAAAGAATAATTATAATTGTATTAAATGCTATGGGTTCTTCTTTCTTCATATTTCCATTTTTGATTTGGTTCCTTCTTTAATTTGGATGGTGCTTACTTTAAAGGCATCATAGGGCACCCTAGGACAAAGCCTTCTAGCCACTACTCATCCTAATCCCCCATAGCACTAATCCTAATTCCTATTGCAAAAAATATATTTTAGGGAAAAGTAAATCTAACTACACCTGCAAAATATAGGTTAGCTAAATATGCATATAATCCCAAGCAGTTGTACTTACAATTTGGACTTAGCACCCTACACATAGGTAACTAAACCCACCTATCCTAACTTAGATTATGCTTAAGGATTTAAGCAACCTGCAAAAAGAGAAATCACATTTATTTTTAAGCAACTCTTAAGCATTATCCCTTGCAAAAAACATGATTAGGCTAAAATTGGCCTATCATCTAGTCTATGAAGCATACACCCTAACATTCAATCTAAAACAATGCATCATAAAACAAAACATACATCACATCATACACTGTCCTAACTTAGAGCTATAAGTTGTGACTTAATTCTAATGTGTGTATTATTGCTTGTGTCGTAAGTCTTGTTAGGCATTATTATTGTATTTTCTAAGTGTATAAGGATTCAATTTAACATTGATTTCACTTGAAGTAGTTTAATTTATTTGAGGATTTGAATATCTGTTTTCTTTTATTTCATTTGATTACACTTAGCAACTAAGTGTTATAAAAAGAGAAAAAGAGGATTGCCCTCTTTCATCCCTACCTTAAGTGACTTTCTAAAGTATACTAATTTGATTTAGTTCTCTTTAGTGAATGTCTTATTAAATGATTTAATTAATCTTAAGTGTATCTATAAATGCAACATATTTTAGCATAGTTAAATCATGAATGTATGTGTATGTTTTCAATTTATATTTTATTTGATTAATTTATTTAAACATATTAATTTAAAACTTTATCCAAATTCTTATACAAAAAGGACATAAGAATGAAATTAAATAGTGCCATTGTTAAACCAGGGAAGTGAGCTAATCAAATGACCTCCTTGGAGTTAGCTAAAGTATATTCTTGGGATGTCCAGCTTATATACCCATTTGCATTCAAACATATGTAAATTCGTATACATGAACATACGAAGTAAGCTCCAAATCATGTGGCTAATTAATTTAACCACTTAATCAATTATGAATGCATGCAATTTTAATGTCAAATGGGATTTTCATTTACTAATGACATATACATATACATGTACAATGATATAGAGAAGTGCATGTCATTGTTAGACCACAGAAGTGAGGTAATCAAATGACCTCCTTGGGGCTAACTAAAGCCTCATATTCCTAGGATGCCTAGACAATATACTTGCTTTTCTTGGACACACATGGATGTATACATAAATGAGAGAAAGAAAACCATGCAAAGATTGTATATTTTTATTGAATCATTTATATATATGAATTAAAGCTCTATCCAAATTCTAATGTTGAAATACATAAGAATGAAATCAAATGGTATGTCATTGATAAACCGTGAGGTAATCAAATGGCCTCCATGGCAGCTAAAGCCTCGTATTCGGGATGTCCAGACTATATACGCATTACCATTGAATCTTATATAAATCAACACTTGAATAGAGGAAAGATAACTCAACATTCATACACTTAAGCGTTAAGCACATGCATTTCTTATATATTTATAACTAGCAGAAGAACAAATATAATTATTCATTTATAAGCTTTTGAAAAAATACTTTTTGATTTAATAGTGATAATAGCCACACATATATTAAATTAAATCAACACATGCAAGCTTACATAAAAGAAATACATTTTATTTTACTTGATTTTAAAAATATGGATGCATGAATTGAAATGACATACCAAATTTAACATGATTGGAAAAAGGACAATGAAATATAAGCATGTGATTCATTCAACCAAACTAGTTCTTAAGGACAATCAAATCAAATAAGATTACTTAATGCAAACCAAAGCTTCTTTATTAATTAAGTTTTAGATTTGATTTGATTTAAAGAGGAGAAAATAAATCATCACTTGCTATTTTAAACCCATTCCCACATTAGTGATTTGATTTAATTTAAGAAATGTAATTAATTTGATTTTATGGGTTAATTAAGTTGAACCCTTAATTAGATGAATTAATTACCCTTACCTATGTCACCCAAAAGTAATTAACTAAATAATTATAAGCAAACATGATATGCATGGAAAATATACTTGCAATGATCCTAGGAAATAAAATGGGCCAAATGCAATTGGCATGATTATTAGTTAATTAGATTAAGGGACTTAATTAATTACTCTTATGGTTTTCCCACACATGTGGACTCCATAATTTTATTAAATGCCTTTAGGTTATTAAACACCCAAAGATCTACCCCATGATTTAATTAATTAAGGTCTGATGTGATTATGATTTCAATTTGATTAAGTGATTTAATTGATTAGTTAAATCTTAATTAATTTCATTTTAAAAGGGTGAAATGAACGTGAAAGGGGTCCCATCCCTATTCCTTAGTTCACTTACTATTGAATAATGATTAATAAACTTAATTAACCAATTTATTACTATTCATGGATTAATTAATCATTAATTAACTTAAAAGAGTAGTTAAGGTTTAATTAGTCAATTTTCCTAACTAAGTGAGCAATAAATCCAAAGAAAATCATGGGAGGCAGAGGTCATCCCATTAAATTAACCCACAAAATTTGGGATTAATTGCTCAAGTAATTAAGGATTAATTAAGCTAATTAAATTTGCATTTAAACCTTAATTACTATTCAAAATTAGGTAAGATCATTTTTAATTGATTCTTATTTGAAATACCTTTAAAAATGATTAATTAAGCCTGATTAAAGCCTAATCATGTTAAAGATGTGGCTCTGGCGTGCACTTTTCACGCGTGGTGTGGCTACTTAAAACTTATCTGACTCTGTGCCTACATGGCGGCAATGGATGCGCTTTCTCATCCACCATCCGATATATGATCAAATGGCTACGATTAATCCCACAACTTAATAGGATTAAATCAGATCGATCTAGCGGATTTTATCACGACCGTCCGTTCTGATCACGTAGAACAGATGGTGCATGATCTAATGTCATAAAAGTGTGGGAGAATGGAGCTTGTCTTCCATTGCTCACTTGATCTGAGCTTATTCGAGCTGGGATCAACTCCAAAAGGATCCCACACCTCCACGACATGGATCAGAGGGGATCCAATGGACAAGATCAAATGAGATGCAAGTTTTCTTCAAAAAGCTCCAAACAATTTTTTCTTCAAGATCAATTTTGGAAGCATACCTCACTGGAGCTCAAGATTGGTGGCTCAAATGATTGAGGAAGCTTCATCTAGTGGAGATGAAGCCCTTTTGACCAACAATTGGATTAATTCCTTGATGTTCACTCAGAAGCCCATGAACTGATAATTTGGAGCTCAACTTTGATTGAAGTCCCACCATTGATGCTTAGGAAGCTTGGGAGATGATTTGTTCTTTCTCGATGAGGCCTAGGGAAGGTGCATGCAATGTTAATTTGAGTTTGATGGAGAAATGGGAAGCTAGGTCAAAAATGGGAGTGTCTTATTTCAGGATTGATGGGAATGGCATTTATTGATTGAGGAATGATTTTTTGGAGCTGGAATGGCTCTAGCTCATCTTGGTAGCTAGGCTGAGGAATGATTTTATGTGTGTTTGAGAGGAAATGAGGGTGTATACCCTTCATCTTGATCGAGAGGGATCAGTTTGGCTTCTAATGGTGTCCTGCCATCTCAAGGAGTCGGGTGTGAGGAGGTGAGTTGGCTCGGCTTGGTTGGTTGAAGGTGTGGAGGTGGTTGCCAAAGGAGGAATCATGGGTGTCCTAAGGGTTTCAAATGCTCCAATGGGAGGGTGAGGTGATTTCACCTCCCATGGGTCATGGCACCCAACCACCCCTCGGTCGTGGGTAGTGTCTAGGTGCCTAAGTGGACCATTGGGAGAGTGCCAAGTGGTCAAGGAATGGAAATGACTATTTACATGGATAATTTATCTCATGTGATACCCTTGACCCAAGGGTACAATAGTCATTTGACATTGGATTTGATTTGGCATTTGAAATGAGAAGAGTGGGTTAGCCCAAACTTCAAGTCAATTGGAGTTGATTTGGTTATGGCTTAATTTGACTCATTTAGGTCAAAGTTAGGTTGGGTCAAGTTGACCAATTGGTCAAATGGGTCAAACCAAGGGTTGGGTTCATATGATCATTTGGGATGTTTTGGTTCAATTGGTTTGGTTTAGTTTGGCTTAAATTTGATTTTGGATCATTTGAATTCATTTGGGTCAAATGGATTAAGTTGACCAATTTGACCAAATTGGCCAAATTGCTTGGGTTGGGTGTTGGTTTGGGTTTAGTTGACTAATTGATGATTGTAGGCTTTGGTTTCTAATTTGATTTGATTTTGATTTAGGCCAACTTGAACCTTTAGGTCAATTTAGGCTAAGTGGGTCAATTTAGTTCAATTGGGTCCAATCATGGATTTGGTCAAGTTCAACAATCAATTTGGAATGAACTTGAGCTATTGGTTGCAATCAATTTGGTTTATATTTTCTTTAGACCCAATTTGGTCTTTTAGGTCAATTTGGGTCAACTTGGGTCAAGTGGGCCAATTGGGTTTGGTTTGACTCAATTGAAGGTCAAGTCATATTCAAATATTGATTTTTATTTGGTATGAATCATTAGTTTCAAGGGATTTGGCTTAATTGTAATTTGGCTAGTTTGGGTTTGTATGGGTTAAAGGGTTGACTTGGTCAAATGACCAAGTTGACTTGGTTTGACCCAATTTGTGATAATTGATCAACCTTGGGTGATCAACAATCATGATGGGAGGTTTTGATGGGCTTAGTTCAATCCAATTTGGGTAGGATTAGAACTTGGCTCAAATAGGTCAAATTAGCCACTATGGGTCAAGTGGACCAATTTTTAGTTGGCTTGATTTTGGGTTGTGTTTGATTTAGTTGAGTTTATATATGGATTGATATATAAATTTAATTGCAATTGGCTTGGGTTCAAATGAGTTTTGGTTCATTTGAACATTTCAAGTCAAGAGGTTAAGTTAGGTTTTACTTGAGTTGATTTTGGTTTGGCTTGATGATTATAGAATTTATATTTGTGAATATGATTGAAGGTATGATTGATTTATTAGAAAATCAATTGAATTTGGTTTTGAATGAAGGAATTTGGCTAAGTCCATGGAGTTGGGTCATGTGTTTTGATTTTGTTTGGTTTGATTTAATTTTTGATGATTTAAATGTATATTTCATTTAAATTTATGAATATGATTAATAATATGATTTATTTTTGAGAAAATCAATTGAGACTAAATTGATTTGGATTAAGATTTGGCTAAGTCCATGGGATAGGTCAAATCGCTTAGGAAGGGTTTTGATTTAATTTGATTTAGTTTGATTTAGTTCTGATCATTTAAATGTAGATTTTATTTATATTTAGGAAGATGATTGAAGATATAAATTGATAATGAGAAAACTAATTTATTTTGGATTGATTTGGATTAAGATTTGGCTAAGTCCATGGATAGTCATATGGCTTAGGAAGGGTTTCATGTTTGGATTTGATCATGGGCTTCAATCATTTGGTTTTGTAATTTGGGCTTGGATTTGGATGAATTTGATGCCTAAATTGAACTTGAGGTTTGGTTTGAGAAGGTGAGCATGGATTGGATTTGGGTTGTAGGTAGTGATTATCCTAATCTCTAAGGCATAACCTAATCCTATGGTTACCCTTCTAAGTATTTAGGCTTAGTTAAGTGTTTACATATTTGTTAGAAGTGTCTTATGACTGGGGAAGTCTTAGTGTCTAGAAGACTCTAAGATAGAAGATTGAATCAACTCCAAAAGTGAGGTCAACAAGCATTAAGCTCCAAAGTGTTGCACTTGGAGATAGATGATTGGAAGACCGAATCCATGTTTCACATTATATACTCGGATACATCTTTCAACACTTTTCTTGTGAGACCATGGATACATGAGAACAACATAGTTCCATCCTCTCTACATCTGTGTATGAAGTTAGTGAGACGTGGGATCGTCTACTATGTCAAAGGAGATCTCAAGCCGTTTACAGTTCACGAGGTCAGCATATATGAGGATACGGCTTACTACCTCCCTCAAAATCAAAAAGTCTATTCTCACAAACATGGGCCATGTTTAAAAAAAAAGAAAAACAAAAAGAAAAAGAAAACAAAAAAGAAAATGGAAAATAAAATAAAAGGGAGCAAAAATAAACTTGGAGGAGGAAGTGGATCCTAACATTAAATTCCACCCATAGTTCACCATTCAACATATGGGTAGACCTAACCTCCACCAAGAGGAAGAGGCCGTTAGAGGCAATCCTAGGGGTGGAAAACCTCTTATTGGCCACCCAATAGAATATATGTCCCAACTACCAGGAGTACACCTACTATCTATATAGATATAGAATCTAGTTCATAGGATGAGTCTTATATGGTTAGCACACCAGGAAGCTCTTCTCAGTAGATTCCTTGAGGTGACACTTGAGCTAGATATGAAGACCCAAAGCAAAGCATAAGTGTATCAAGTCTATGTGTGAAACAAGTTAGGCATTAGTTGGGAACCTTAGCTCTAACCCACTTTCCTCTTAAAAAAGTCGAGGGTTTGGTAGTTAAGGAAGCCCTAAGTCATCCATAGTGTGAAGACTGAGGTTCTTTCTAGAGCATCATCCTTAAGTCAAGAAGTTGATGTAGAACTAGAGGATTATTCACATAAAGGTTTAATAGAATTACCTTTCGATTAGTACTTCTCTTATGTTCATAATTTAGCAAAGAAAGGGTTAATCCCACATACTTGGTCAAAGTACATGTCATACTACTTCCAAAAAATTTGGAAGAACAAATGCAAAAGCTCTCAATCATGACTAACACTAGGATTTGGTACAATGGTCCAATCGATGATGACATGCTAGTCATCAATCATTTGGAATCATAAGTTTTTTTCAAGTCACATTAACTCATATGAGGAGCTGCTTAGAAACTGATGATCTAGATGATTTTAAAGTCAAAGATGCACGCCAGTTTGAAGAAGAGATCAAGTCAACCACACGAGCTCAAGGAAATCAACTTAGAATCAAGAAGATCCACACATACATCATTCTTTATTGAATGAAATTAAAACCAATGACTTAGGCTATTGACCGAGTTTAAGGACCTTTGCATGGAGTTATGAAGAGATGCCTAGATTGGCTCAAACATAGTCCATAAACTAATAATAGAGCCTACTGCTAACCCTATCAAGCAAGCTCCTAGATGCATGTGATTAGACATAGAACAATAGGTCATTTATGAAGTCAAGAAACTGATCGATGCTGGCTTCATCTAGGAAGAAAAATACCCTTCCTAGTTAGCAAGCGTCATCCTAGTTAAGAAAATGAATGGCCAAATTCATATATACTTCAATTTAGAGATTTAAATAAGGCATGTCCAAATGATGAATTTCCACTTCCAATCTAGAGTCGATGGTGGACATTGCCTCATCTCATAATCTTCTTATTCATGGATGGCTCATCTAGAAATAACCAAACAAAAGATGGCCCCTAAAGATAAAAAGAAACACTACTTTTAGAACCCCTCATCTTCGCTATAAGGTCATGCCTCAACCTTAAAATGCTCATACCAAAGGCTATGACTTGAATCTTCAATGAACTCATTCATCATCAGGTCGAGTGATATGTTAATGATCTCGTGGTCAAAAGTAGAGAAAAGGATGACATCTCTTTGACTTGAGAGTAGTTTTCAAATAGTTAAGAAAATTTAACCTCAAAATGAACCCTCAAGTGTGCATTTGGAGTAGCTTTGGGAAATTTTGGGTTTGTTGTCCGACACTAGGGAATCAAAATCGATCTGGAGAAGATCAAGGTGAAATTAAAAATGCCACCCATTAAAAGTTTAACTTAAAGCAGATCATTCTAAGGGTGGTTGGAGTATCTAAGATGCTTTATATCCAACCTATAGGGAAGATGTCAGCCATTCTCAGCACTTGTTAAAAAGAATGTCAAGTTCAAGTGGAATGATAAGTGTGAGCATGCCTTCGAATACATCAAGCATTACCTGATGATGTCACCAATTTTAGCAGCCCCAATCCCGTACAAGCTGCTCATAATTTACACTGCTATATTAGATGACTCCCTTGGTGTTTTGTTGGCCCAAGTAAATGACAAATGGAAGGAAAATGTACTCTACTACCTCTGCCATCATCTAATCCTTATTGAGGCTAATTATCCACCCATTATGAAGCATTACTTAGCTTTAATCATTGCATCCCAAAAGCTATAGCACTACATGCTTCCTCATAAAGTGAACTTAATCTCTAGGATCAATCCACTATAATATCTCATGACACTGACGCTATCCTATCAATGGCATGATGGTCCATGATCCTCTTAGTTTGACATTACCTTTATACCCTCCTTGCAAAGTGAAAGGACAAGTGATTTCTTAGCAGACACCCTCGCTAATTTTCTACTTAGTGATGATCTCCTTGATGAACAAATCATGAATTTAGGGGATAGTAGCATTCACCATTGGGAGATGTACATTGATGGTGTGGATTCCTCTCAAAAAGGAGAAGAATCACATTATACTATTTCAGAAAAGGCAGGGGTAGGAATAGTTCTCTTAACTTCAGACTGTGATGTGATGAGATTCTCATATCATCTATCTAATCCGTGCAATAACAATGAAGTCAAATATGAGGCTCTGATTGTCGATCTAGAGTTAGCAATTACTCTAAGCATCCATAACATCAACATCTTCAAGGATTCTCAACTAGTTATCAACCAAATCAGGGTCCTATTAGGTTATAAAGATCATCCATCACTATCACAAGTACACCATGGAGTTGGCCCAATCCCAAAGATTACCATTTATAAGATTCCTTGATGAGAGAACACCGTAATGTATGCTTTAGCCATGCTTGACAAGGAGTTTTGGCAAGTCCGGAGGATGAGTCCATATCAATAAAGGTCCAAAATAGATAATTCTTATCCCTTATTGATATTGAACTCATCAAAAAGTACTCTCTTAAAGGGGAGGTTACCATTGCCAAGAAGGATGAGGAGTTAGATTGGAGGAAACCATTCATAGATTACCTAAATAAAGGCAAACTATCTCAAGAGAAGTCCCAAGCCCATCAGATGAAATAGAGAGCACTTTCCTATGCTCTTATGGATGATGTCTTGTACTAGCGGTCTTTCAATCAAATATGGTTACAATGTTTAGACAAGCATGAAGGCCATAAGATCATGGCTGAGGTACACACGATTATGTGGAGCCAACCAATCTGGTCCGAAGATGGAAGCTAAGATCAAGAGATTAGGATACTACTGGTCTTCAATGATCAAAGATTACATGGATATGGCTAGGCGATGCCACCAATGTCAAATACACGGTGTGGTCCTACACTAACTACCCAACATTCTACATCCAACATTAGCCTCATGGCCATTCGAGTGTTGGAGTACCAACATAGTGCGCCTTATTAATCCTCTTTCCTCTAAGGGTCATCGATTCATCTTAGCTGCTACTGAGTACTTTTGCAAGTGGGTGAAGGTGATTTCACTCAAAGAGGTCACAGCTCAGTATGTGCTATAATTTTTTAGGAACCATATTGTATATAGGTTCAGAGTTCCTTGATGAATTATATCTAATAATAGTACGAAATTCAAGAGAACTGAGATCAACAACTTTGCTTGAAGACACAACATAGATTGGAGATATTCTACCATCAACTACCCAAGGGAAATCTACTTAGTAAGCCTTCAAAAACTATCATCTAAATACTAAGAAGACACTCAAGAATAATAAGTGATAATGGCATGAGCTTAGTTGAAGCTATGGGCCTACCGCATCACATAGAACTCCAACTCGCCTACTTTTCTCTTTAGTGTATGGTTTGTTTGTCTACCATTAGAAGTCCAACTTCCATCACTGATAGTTGAAGGTAGCAAGATCATAATAGAGTAGAATGCCAAGTTACGGTTAGAAGAGATCGAAGGTTTGGAGGAGAGACGCCTGCATGTATGCTAAAACTTGAGTTGTACAATGTTAAAATGATTCAAGCTTATAAAAAGTTGGTCTGTCCTAGACCTTTTCAAGTAGGAGAGCTTATTTTAGTTCTAAGGACATGAATTATTTCCTGTCGTAAGATCAGAGGTAAGTTTGAACGCACTTAGGAAGGGCTTTTTACCATAGAGAATGCCTACTAAGGAGGATCTTATTAGCTTATTAATCATAATGGAGAGCTCTCAATGCTTCCAATTAGTGTGCTCTACTTAAAGAAATATTATAAATCATGTTTGAAAAATATTACAATCAATTAAAATTCTATTTTGAATTCAATATGTTACATGTTGAAAGTATTTTTATTTATAAATACCCCACGATGTGTTTAGGGTATGGGAACCCGAAATGGCATTTTATCCTTCATCACAACACAAACACAAAATACACACAAACATATAAATACATATCTTTTCTTGGGCTACTTAAGTTGAATAATGCCCCCAAAGACTCACTCAGATACTTAGGTCGCCATATTACCGCTATTATGTCACCCTAGTGGTCTTCTTGCTTTGAGGATGTAAGTATGTCACACTTTCCTTCTTTAGCCACTACACACTGATGAGTGCCTTGTTAGTTTCATAGGTCTTATTGCATGGTCAGTAAGCTACCTCATGTTGGTTTCATTTAAGAGGATGTGAGTTAGATACACTCTATTCTTGATTAGCCTTGCACCATCTCAAGTATATTTGAGGTTTAGGATAAGTCCAACGGCTCCCCTTCCGACCGCTTGAAGTCTGGTCCTCTTCCTCAAGGCCCCCACTTAGTAGTCGGTCGATAACATAGGTCATCAAAGATATATTCATTGATGCTTTTGCTTGGAATGCTTTCTTTTCATATTGATCATTGCACCTTGATGAGCACCTAAGGTTGCTTGGTTCTGACTATCCTGATAGATACACCACTCATGCTGACGGATACACTTTAGGTTGGTTGGTTCTCATACCTAAGGATACGCCACTCATGGAAGATGTAAGTCTGCTATGCTTTCTCCTTGAGTTGGCCATCATACACCTATATGCTTTCATTTCTAGGTCTTAGGATAATGCCCTTAGTAGAACCTCCTCTGTGGGCACTATATTTGGATCACATCCTTTGCAACCCCATTTAGACACTAGCTATTACTATACAGAACTCCTTTCCTAGTAACCCATGATTTGAGAATTGCCTTAGGGTGTGCGATTCTCACTTAGTCCAATAAATAGATAGGGGATATAAGTCTACTATGCCTTCTTCTAGCACCATGCACTCCAAAGGCAACCCCTTAGGTTGGCTAGCTACCCCCACAGTAGATCTATCCCTTTAGATTTATAAACCTGAGGTAGGTCAAGGATGATATAGCCCCTTCTCAGTGGGTCCATCGCACACTAACCAGGTCCATACATTAACTCAGATTAAATTAAACCCGATCTAGTTTTTCTCAATGGAGTTAAATCACACCCTTTTCCTTAGTGGAGCCCCAAATCATATGTAAATAAGTCAAACAAACAAATCAAATTCAAAACCAACCTCCCCATTGGAGCCAAATTAAACCAACTCCCATGGTAGAGTTAAATCAAAGAAATCCAACCAAACTATTATTCCCAGTGGATACATACCCAAACAAATTTATGAAATCAAACTCAAATCCAAATCCAATAGCCCAAACCTGCTTCCCTAGTGGAAGGTTCATATACCCATCCCTAGGACAAGCCCATATATCTAGTGATGTGCCTCCACATCAATTAAAAAAAAAAAAATTAAAGTCAATTCAATCTTAATCCTTGGTGGATTATAGATTCTTATCCCTAGTGGATCATTTTTCCATAAATCATATAATCAAATCAAATTTAAACCTTATCCTCAATAGATTTTCTTCTTCTATGCCCTCGACATAGACCCCTTACATGTCATGTCTAATGCATGTGTGATCCCTAGTATCTCCTCCATGTCCTTGACATGGAATTCTCATCAAATCTTATTTCTTCTCTATGCACACCTTTAATACTTCAACCAAAAGCCTAACAATGTATTCATTCAAATTACATCATCTTAACATTGTAATCAACATTTTATGATTTGTGATGGTGCAAGCTCAAACTAACTATACAATTTCATGCTAAACATATTATGGTTTATGAATTAACACACTAAATTATATTATAATATATGATGCTATATTATAATTTGTTATAATATAATATATTGTCTAACATTAGACCTCATTAGAATCACTTAAAATGAACAAATAACAAAATTTTCACAAAATATGAATAATGTTCATTTTGGATGTAAAATTATTATTTTTTGATTAGAAATGGTACAAAATAGAAAAATTTTGGTGTTGCTTCTTGGTTTGTGCTATGAATTTGGCCAAATTCTTCCATCTCAACCTTCAAATTAACATTTATGTGAGTTTTGACCCAATGTATCATAACTAAAGTAAAACATACTAAAATGTAGAATACAAGTAACACACCACCACATTCATATATATGTGAAGTTATATTGTTATGTACATTATATTTTAATATGCTTTCATATAATATATTATCTTACATTACACCTAAAATGAATCACTTTAAGCAAAAAATTTATAAAATTTGGTTGAAAAATGAACATTTATTTTGATGCAAAATTCCATTCTTTTGATTAAATGACACACATAGCACACCCCCAATGATGTTCCCTAAAGCTTACCTTAAATTTAGCCAAATCCCATCATCTAGCCTATAAATCAATATTTTATGAATTATACCAAGTACAAACTCTACTACATCATACTATAACAAACTAAATATGCTAAACAAGTAGTAATACATAGTATGCTATATAATGCATGATGCTACACTATGTTATGGCATCCTATATTATAATAATACACTATAACATATTATATTATATTATTGCATATCACATCACAAGGGATTGCTTAAGATAAAAAATCATAAAATTAGTCTAAATAATAAAAACTATATATTTTAGTATCACTTACATATTTTAAATTGAAAATATATTATGATGCCATGCTCTACTTATTATGAATTTGGCCAAATTCCACCATTTTAAAGTCTAAATCAACATTTTTATAAATAATGCTAGTTAATAGATGATTGTAAAATACTAAAAGAATTTAAAATACATAGAATAATATATTATGATATATGATGCTATACTATGCTACAACATATAATATTTATTTTGAACATAAAATCTTACTTTTTAGACTACAAGTGGCATAGTACACCTTTGGTACTACAACTAATTCCCACTTCAAATTTAACAAATTTCATTATCTAATTTATTAAATCATTACTTTTATGATTTATGTTAATATAGACTATAGGGCATAATATTGTAATATACTAAAATATTCAAAACATCTTATAACATCCAAAAACACATCACTACATCCTCAAATATATGATGCTACATTATACTATAATATATGGTATTATAATATGATTTAGGGTTAGGGTTTAGGTATTCAAATCTCTAATAAAGGGAAAGTCTCTTGAAGACATTTTTTTAGCTACCATAACTATGTTAGATTAAGTCATTCTTTAGATTTACCTAATGACATTTATTCAAAGTTTAAAGTGATTTGTGATAGATAAGGTTTGGGGTTTAGGTTTAGGAGTTTTAGGATTTAGGTTTAATGTTTGGGGTTTAGGGTTTAGGGTTGGTTTAGGATTTAGTGGTTTTAGGATTTAGGTTTAGGGTTTAGAGTTGGGTTTTTAAGGTTTAGGTTTAGGATAAAGTTTGGGTTTAGGTTTGGGTATGGTTTAGGGTTTAGGTTTAATTTTAATGTATGGTTTTTTTTAGGGTTTAGTTGATTTAGGTTTATGGTTTAGGGTTAGGTTTAGGTTTATGGTTTATGGTTTAGTTTTAGTTTAAGTTTAGTTTAGAGTTTTGGTTTAGGTTTATTTTTTAATAGAGAATAAATTCAAATTAAACATCTCTTCTATTCGATTTCATAAAATAAGTAGCATCCCAAGTTTTCTAAGGCAAAAGCGATGACATAGATAAAAAATGATGACTAATAGAGCAAATCAAAAACTCTAGATAAGTAGAATCATCTCAACTATAAAGACACAATCCCATAAGTAGATATCGATCGCATTCTAGTTTCTCCATCTAACCACCACGCCTCTCGAGTAGGGATCGCCATCATATCCTGATCTCTCCCCCACCACGCTATAACCTCCATCACTCCTCCTCCTCCATTATCACCAGTTTAACCACCACCTCCACATCCACAAACACTCTAGATCCCCACCACCATTATGATAATCGCTGGTGATTGCCACATGCCAGATCTAGATTGAATGGTTTAGATGATGTTTTACTTATTTAAGGTTTAGGTTTGGGTTTTTAGGTTTATAGGTTTAGGGTTGCTTGGTAGGTTGTAGGTATAGGCTTTAGGGTCTAGGGTTAGTTTTAGTGTTTAGGGTTTAGGGTTTAGGATTTAGGGTTTAGGATTTAGGGTTTATAGGTAAAAAAAAAGTAAACTGGTTGGTTTAGGTTTATTTATTATTTATTTTAGATTATTTTATTTTTTTTATTTCTATTTAGGTCAATTTTTTATTTTCCTGTCGATTAATTATTTATTCTTATTAGTTTGGTTTATTTATTTTAGTTTAGGTTTTTTTTTATTTTTATTTTTAGGTTTATTTTAGGCTTATTTATTTTTTTAGTTTAGTTTTTTTATTTAATTTTTAGGTTTAGGTTTTATTTTTTATTTTAGGTTTAGTTTATTTATTTTCTTTTTTAGGTTTAGGTTTAAATTTTATTTTAGGTTTATTTTTAGGTTTATTTGTTAATTTAGGTTTATTTTAGTTTATTCTATTTTAGTTTTTGTTTAGTTTATTTTAGGTTTAAGTTTAGGTTTATTTATTTTAGTTTAGTTTATTTTATTTTAGGTTTTGGTTTATTTTTTATTTTAGGTTTAGGTTTTTTTTAGTTTAAGGTTTAGGTTTTATTTTTTTATTTATTTTTTTAGGTTTATTTTTAGGTTTATATTTATTTTAGTTTTTAGATTTATTTTACGTTTAGTTTTTATTTTATTTAGGTTTTATTTATTTTTAGTTTAGTTTAGGTTTTTATTTTTATTTTAGTTTAGTTTTATTTTTTATTTTATTATATTTTAGGTTTAGGTTTAGTTTATGTTTAGTTAGGTTTTTTTATTTTATTTTATTTATTTTAGGTTTATTTTTTTTCTTTTTATTTTTTTTAGGTTTTATTTAGTTTAGGTTTAGGTTTTAGGTTTTTTATGTTTTAGGTTTTTAGGGTTTAGGTTTTATTTTAGGTTTAGGGTAGGGTTGGGGTTTTTTATAGATTTATAGGGTTAGGTGTAGGGTTTATGGTTTAGGGTTTTTTTTTTTTTTTTAAATTAAGTAAACTAGTAGGTTTATGTTTACTTAGTTTATTTAGTTTATTTTTTTATTTATTTTAGTTTATTTTATTTTTATTTTATTTAGGATTATTTTATTTTTTATTTAGTTTATTCATTTTTAGGTTTATTATTTTAGTTTATTTAGTAGGTTGAGGTTTAGGTTTAGGTTTATTTTAGTTTAGTTTTTTTTAGGTTTAAGTTTTTTTAGTTTTTTTTATTTTATTTTTAGGTTTTATTTTAGGTTTATTTTTTATTATTTTAGTTTAGGTTTAGGTTTATTTTTAGTTTATTTTATTTTATTTAGTTTAGGTTTAGGTTTAGATTTAGTTTACTTTAGGTTAGTTTAGGTTTTATTTATTTAGTTTATCTTAGTTTATTTTATTTTTATTTTAAGTTTTTTTTAGTTTAGGGTTAGGTTTATTTTTTTATTTATTTTAGGTTTATTTTTTTTGGTTTAGGTTTTTTTATTTATTTTATTTTATTATTTTATTTATTTTATTTTTATTTAGTTTATTTATTTTATTTTATTTTAGTTTATTTTAGTTTTTATTTTATTAGTTTAGTTTTTATTTTATTTTCTTTTTTAGGTTAAGGTTTATGTTTTTATTTTATTTTATTTTATAGGTTTATTTAGAGGGTTTAGGGGTTTGGGTTCAGTTTAGGTATAGTTTATTTGGTTTGGTTTAGTTTAGAGGGTTTTATAGGGTTAGTTATTTAGGTAAGTAGGTTTATAGGGTAGGGTTTATTTAGTGGTTTAGGGTTTAGGAGTTAGGGTATTTTTAGGGTTTAGGTTTGGATTTATTATTTAGGGTTATTTTTATTTTTATTTTTTATTATTTATTTTATTTTTTTTATTTAGGTTTATTTTTATATTATTATCTTTAAGTTTAGGTTTATTTTATTACATTTTATTTTTTTTAGTTTATATTTAGTTTAGTTTATTTTGGTTTATTTTTTAGTTTATTTTATTTTATTTTATTTATTTTATTATTTGGTTTATTTATTTATTTTATTTAGGTTAGGTTTTAGTTTAGCTTATTTATTTTAGTTTATTTATTTAGTTTATTTATTTTATTTAGTTTATTTTATTTTAGGTTTATTTTTTTTTATTTTTTTTTAGTTTATTTTATTTATTTTGGTTCATTTAGTTTAGTTTTAGTTTATTAATTTTTTTTATATTTTATTTTATTTATTTATTTATTTTATTTTAGTTTATTTAGGTTTAGGTTTATGTTTATTTATTTATTTAGTTTATTTAGTTTTATTTTATTTTATTTTTAGGTTTGATTTAGTTTAGGTTTATTTTTATTTTAGTTTATATTAATTTATTTATTTTATTTTATTTATTTTATTTATTTTTATTTTATTTTATTTATTTTATTTTATTTTTGTTTTTTATTTATTTAGTTTAGTTTAGGTTTATTTAGTTTATTTTTATTTACTTTATTTATTTTTATTTTAAATTTTTTTTTATTTAGTTTAGTTTAGGTTTATTATTTTATTATTTTATTTTTTAATTTAGTTTATTTTATATATTTAGGTTTATTTAATTATTTTAGGTTTATTTTATTTTATTTAGTTTAGGTTTTGGTTTATTTATTTATTTTAGTTTATTTTATTTTAGATTATTTATTTATTTTATTTTATTTAGTTTATTTAGGTTCTAGGTTTTATTTTTTAAATTTATTTTATTTTATTCATTTTTTATTTTAGGTTTATTTTAGTTTAGTTTAGGTTAATTTAGTTATTTTATTTATTTTATTTTATTTAGGTTTTAGGTTTTTATTTTTTATTTAGTTTATTTTTATTTATTTAGTTAGTTTAGTTTTAGGTTTATGTTTATTAGTTTATTTTATTTTTAGTTTAGTTTATTTTCTTTTTTATTTAGGTTAATTTTATTTTATTTTATTTAGTTTATTTTAGTTTAGTTTATTTAATTTATTTAGTTTAGGTTTATTTTTTTAGGTTTAGGTATATTTTACTTTATTTATGTTTATTGTATTTAGGTTTATTTAGTTTATGTTTATTTATTTAATTTTAGTTTATTTTATTTAGTTTATGTTTATTTATTTAGTTTAGTTTAGGTTTTAGTTTTTTAGGTTTATGTTTATTTAGTTTTTTTTTTTTAGGTTTTGTTTTGGTTATTTTATTTTTTAGTTTATTTAGGTTTAGGTTTTTATTATTTTTATTATTTGTTTAGTTTATTTTATTTAGTTTAGTTTATTTATTTTATTTATTTTATTTATTTAGTTTATTTATTTTATTTTATTTATTTATTTAGTTTAGTTTTATTTAGTTTATTTTATTTTAGTTTATTTTATTTTTAGTTTATTTTATTTATTTTATTTATTTATTTTAGTTTATTTTATTTTTTTTATTTATATTTTAGTTTATTTTTAGTTTATTTATTTTGGTTTATTTTATTTTAGTTTTTATTTAGTTTAGTTTTTTTAGTTTATTTAGGTTTATTTATTTTTATTTATTTTATTTTATTTTCATTTAGTTTATTTTATTTTATTTAGTTTAGTTTATTTTATTTTATTTTAGTTTAGGTTTTTATTTATTTATTTAGTTTAGGTTTATTTTGGTTTAAGTTTAGGTTTTATTTATTTTTATTTTAGTTTATTTTATTTAGTTTATTAATTTATTTAGGTTTTTAGTTTATTTTATTTAGTTTAGGTTTTTTAGGTTTATATTTTTTTTTTTTTATTTTTTTTTATTTTATTTCATTTAGGTTTAGTTTTATATTTATTTATTATTTATTTTATTTTATTTTATTTAGTTTATTTATTTATTATATATTTATTTTAGGTTTATTTATTTTTTAAATTTATTTTTTTATTTAGTTTTATATTTTTATTTAGTTTATTTATATTTTTTTTTATCTTTTAATTTTTAGTTTATTTTTTTAGGTTTTTAGTTTAGTTTAGTTTATTTTTTTTTAGTTTAGATTTTATTTATTTTTGTTTAGTTTATTTATATTTTTATTTTATTTTATTTAGTTTTGGTTTAGGTTTAAGTTTAAGTTTATTTATTTATTTTGTTTAGGTTTATTTATTTTATCTTATTTTAGTTTATAGTTTATTTTTTTTTATTTATTTAGGTTTAGGTTTATTTATTTTATTTTTTATGTTTAGTTTAGGTTTAGGTTTAAGTTTATTTTAGTTTAGTTTATTTTAGGTTTATTTTATTTAGGTTTATGTTAATCTTATTTAGGTTTATTTATTTATTTTATTTTATTTATTTTAGTTTATTTATTTATTTTTTTATTTTAGTTTTTTTATTTATTTATTTAATTATTTTAGTTTATTTTTATTTAGGTTTAGGTTTATTTATTTTATTTTATTTTTATTTTATTTAGTTAGTTTATTTTATTTTATTTATTATTTATTTTTATTTTAGTTTATTTATTTTCTTTTATTTATTTAGTTTAGTTTTTTATTTTAGTTTATTTATTTTATTTTTTTTATTTTATTTTTAGTTTAGTTTATTTAGTTTTTAGTTTTGTATTTTTTTATTTTAGGTTTAGTTT
The DNA here is from genome assembly GCA_021442155.1 of Cymbidium sinense. NCBI lineage: Eukaryota > Viridiplantae > Streptophyta > Magnoliopsida > Asparagales > Orchidaceae > Cymbidium > Cymbidium sinense. The sequence goes on along the minus strand of CM038218.1, from coordinate 56,958,857 downwards.
ATTTTATTTAGTTTATTTATTTAGGTTTATTTTATTCATTATTTATTTTAGGTTTATTTAGTTTCTTTTTTTAGGTTTAGGTTTATTTATTTTCATTTAGTTTATTTTTAGTTTAGTTTATTTTAGTTTATTTATTTATGTTTAGGTTTTATTTTATTTATCTTAGGTTTATTATTTATATATTTTATTTAGTTTAGTTTATTTATTTATTTTATTTTATTTTTTGTTTAGTTTATTTTAGTTTTTATTTATTTATTTATTTATTTATTTTATATATTTTATTTATTTTTTATTTTATTTATTTTTAGTTTATTTATTTAGTTTTATTTAGTTTATTTTTATTTATTTTGGGTTTATGTTTATTTATTTTTAGTTTATTTAGTTTAGTTTATTTTAGGTTTAGTTTTATTTAGTTTATTTAATTTAGGTTTTACTTTATTTATTTTTATTTAGTTTAGTTTAGTTTAGTTTATTTAGTTAATTTTAGTTAATTTATTTATTTATTTAGTTTATTTTATTTATTTATTCAGATTAATTTTTTTTTATTTAGTTTTATTATTTTACTTTATTTTTTTGGTTTCTTTTTATGTTTTATTTTGGGTTAGGAGGTTTAGTTTTTTATTTAGTTTAGTTTATCTAGTTTTAGGGTTTAGGTTTTATTTTAGTTATTTTTAGGTTAGTTTATTTTTTATTTATTTATTTATTTTATTTAGTTTAGTTTTAGTTTCTTTATTTATTTTATTTATTTTAAGATTATTTTAGTTTATTTTTATTTATTTGGTTTTTCATTTTATTTATTTAGTTTATTTAGTTTACTTTATTTTTATTTTATGTTTTATTTATTTTTATTTATTTAGTTTGTTTTAGGTTTTATTTTATTTAAGTTTATTTATTTATTTTAATTTAGTTTATTTATTTAGTTTATTTTAGTTTTTATTTTATTTAGGTTTATTTTTTATTTTTTGTAGTTTAGTTTATTTATTTTAGTTTAGGTTTTTTATTTTATTTCATTATTTAGGTTTAGGTTTATGTTTATTTTAGTTTTGTTTTTATTTTATTTTAATTTTAGGTTTAGGTTTATTTTTATTTTAGGTTTAGGTTTAGCTTTTATTTTTTTTTAGGTTTAGGTTTTATTTTATTTTAGGTTTATTTTATTATTTTATTTAATTTAGGTTTAGTTTATTTTAGGTTTAGGTTTAGGTTTTTTATTTATTTTAATTTTGTTTATTTTGTTTAGGTTTAGGTTTATTTTGTTTATTTATTTTTTTTTTTAGTTTAGGGTTTTTAGGTTTTATTTTTTATTTTTATTAGGTTTTATTTTATTTTTTAGGTTTAGGTTATTTATTTTATTTTATTTTATTTTTATTTATTTTATTTTAGTTTAGGTTTAGTTTTATTTTATTTAGGTTTTATTTTTAGTTTAGTTTAGGTTTATTTATTTTATTTTAGAGTTTTATTTTTTATTTTATTTTCTTTTAAGGTTAGGTTTAGGTTTACTAGTTTTATTTTTATTTTTTAGGTTTAGGTTTAGGGTTATAGTTTAAGTTTAGGTTTAGGAGGGTGTGGTTTAGGGTTTAGTTAGGGTTTAGGGTTTATTTGGTTTAGTTTAGGGTTTATAGTTTAGGGTTTTATTTTAGGTTTATATTTTGGTTTAGGGTTTTAGGTTTGGTATATTTTTTTATTTTTATTTTTTAAATTTTAATTTTAGGGTTTATTTTATTTATTTATTTTATTTATTATTTTTAGTATATTTTATTTATTTTAGGTTTTAGTTTTTATTTTATTTATTTATTTTTAGGTTTAGTTTATTTATTTTATTTTAGTTTTTTATTTATTTTAATTTATTTATTTTTATTTATTTATTTTATAATTTTATTTTTTATTTTTTATTTTAGGGTTTATTTATTTTATTTTATTTATTTATTTATTTATTTATTTTTTATAAATTATTTATTTATTTTATTTAATATTTATTTTATTTTCTTTTGTTTTAATTTTATTTATTAAGTTGGTTTATTTATTTATTTATTTAGTTTAGTTTATTTTTTTAGATAGTTTATTTTTATTTTATTTATTTATTTATTTTATTTTTATTTTATTTTTATTTATTTAGGTTTACATTTTTATTTTATTTTATTTATTTTATGTTTAGGTTTGATTTTTTATTTTTTATTTTATTTTTTATTTTATTTATTATTATTTATATTATTTAGTTTATGATTTTAGTTTATTTTATTTATTTATTTATTTTTATTTTATTTATTTATTTATATATATTTAGTTTATTTTTTTTTATTTATTTAGTTTAGTTTAGGTTTAGGTTTATTATTTTATTTATTTTATTTTTATTTAGTTTATTTTATTTTTTTTAAGTTTATTCAATTTTATTTTAAGTTTTTTTTTATTTATTTAGTTTAGGTTTAGTTTATTTATTTATTTTAGTTTATTTTATTTTAGTTTTTTATATTTTATTTTATATTTTATTTTATTTATTTAGTTTTAAGTTTTATTTTATGTAATTTATTTATTTATTTTATTTTATTTTATTTGTTTAGTTTAGTTTTAGTTTTTATTTAGTTTATTTTATTTTATTTAATTTAAGTTTAGGTTTATTTAGTTATTTTTTTTAACCACTTTATTTATTTTATTTTATTTATTTAGTTTATTTTATATATTTATTTTTATTTTGTTATTTATTTTATTTTATATTATTTTATTTATTTTTAGTTTAGTTTAGTGGGTTTAGGTTTAGGTTTTTTAGGGTTTGTGGGTAGGTTATAGGTTTAGTTTAGGGTTATTTTAGATTTAGGTTTAGTTTAGGGTTTTTTTTTTGGTTTGGGTTTAAGGTGGTTTAGGGTTTAGGTTTATGATTTAGTGTTGGTTTAGGGTTAAGTTTAGGGTTTGGGTGTAGTGTTGCATTAGGGTTTATGGAGTTTTAGGATTAGGGTTTAGGGTTTAGGAGCATTTAGTATTTTAGGGTTTAGGGTTAATTTAGAGAGGTTTTATTTTTTAGGTATTATTTATTATTTTTTAGGTTTATGAGTTTAGATTTAGGGAGTTTAGGAGTTTGGTGGGATTTTTAGAGGGAGTTTAGGTTTAGAGTTTAGGGTTTAGGGTTTAGGGAAGAGGTTAGTTTAGGAGGTTAATTTAGGGTTTAGGGTTTAGAGTTAGGTTAGTTAGGGTGGTGGTTAATTTAGGAGGGTTTAGGTTAATTTAGGGAGGGTTTTAGGGTGTGTTTTAGGGTTTAGGTTTAGGGTTTAGGAGCTTTAGGATTTAGGGTTTATGATTTAGGGTTAAGTGTTTTAAGGTTTAGGGTTTAGGGTTTAGGGTTTAGGGTTTATTTTATTATTATTTTATTTATTTTATTTTATTTAAACTAAATAAACTAGTAGGTTAGGTTTATTTATTTTATTTTTTTATTTATGTTTTTTAGTTTCTATTTAATTTAGTTTATTTATTTTAGTTTATTTATTTTAGTTTAGGTTTTATTTTAGTTTATTTTTAGGTTTAGGTTTAGGTTTAGTTTATTTTTAGTTTAGTTTTATTTTTATTTTATTTTAGGTTTAGGTTTATTTTTTTTATTTTAGGTTTAGGTTTAGCTTTTATTTTATTTTTTAGGTTTAGGTTTTAAGTTTTTATTTTAGGTTTATTTTAGGTTTTATTTTTTAGTTTAGGTTTAGGTTTATTTTTATTTTAATTTATTTTATTTAGTTTAGGTTGAGGTTTAGGTTTAGTTTATTTTAGGTTTAGGTTTAGGTTTTATTTATTTTTGTTTAGCTTATTTTAGTTTAGGTTTAGGTTTATTTTATTTTTATTTTTGTTTTAGGTTTTATTTTAGTTTAGGGTTTAGATTTTATTTTTTATTTATTTAGGTTTATTATCTAGATTTAAGTTTTTATTTAGTTTTATTTTATTTTATTTTAGGTTTATTTTATTTTTATTTTAGGTTTATTTTTTATTTTATTTAAGTTTTTTTTTTTTAGTTTTATTTAGGTTTTTATTTATTTTCTTTTAGTTAATTTTTATTTTTTAAATTTCTTTTTAAGTTTAGGTTTAAGTTTAGGTTTAAGTTTAAGTTTATTTTTTTATTTTATTATATTTTATTTATTTTGGTTTAGGTTTTTTTTTTTTATATTTTAGGTTTTATTTAGTTGAGGTTTAGGTTTTAGCTTTTTTAGGGTTTAGGGTTTAGGGTTTAGTTTAGTTTTGGGTTATTTTTTTAGAGAACAAATTTAGATTCAACATTTATTCTTTTCAATTTCATCAACCAAGTAACACACCAAGTTCTCTAAGACATAAGCAATGACATAGATAAAAAATGAGCACACATAGAGCTAATAGGAAGACCCTAGATAACTAGATTCGTTTCTACTGTAAAGGCACAGTTCCATAAGCAGTAAATCGGATCGACCATTCTATAGTTTCTCCAGTTCCCATTAGAACCAACTTGGCCTCTCTAGTAGTGGGATCCACCATTATATCCCCAATCTCTCCCTCCACCACCACCACGGCTATAACCTCCGTCATGCCTCTCACCTCCATAACCACCACTGCTCTGACCACCACCTCCATATCCACCAGCACCTCTAGATCCCCCACCACCACTGCGATAATCACCGCCTCACTTTGCCTCCATCACCAAATCTAGATTGAGCCTGGTTGATGGTGATTTTCTTGCCATGAAGGTTCTGCCCATTCTTTGGGTTTAGGTTTTGGTTTAGCTTTATTAGGTTTTAGGGTTTAGGTTTATTTTTAAATTTATTTAGTAACTTTAGGTTTAGGGTTTGGGGTTATGTTGGCTTAATGAGCCTCATGTTCAATCCAATCAATTTTAATGATAACAAATGAATGTTTTGGATGTTCTAATGTATGTTTTATGTGTTTCACATATAATTAATAATTACATATCCAATACATCTCATAATATGTTTGATTTAAAGAATGAAAGATCAAAATGATAATGTATTAAAGATACAATATTTTAGGTTATATGCATTTATAACTATAAAATTCATATGATTCATTGGCATGAATCAATTTGCTCACAACTTAACTATTATTTTTATTTTATTTGAAATAATGATATTAGGTTAATTTATATAAATCTATCTAATTAATATTCAATTATGTTTTTACAGCATTTGAATAGTCAAAATAAGAAATGGTAATAAATTATGATTATTAATTGTAATTAGTTTATATACTTAATAAATAAATATTTTAATTTAATTTTAAGGTTATATGATAACTAACATATGTATGATTATATATAAATTATATCATAATATTTAAATGTCATATTTCAAAATTAACAAAAATATCTTGAATTTTGTATTTTAGCCAAAGTCATTTTATAATCAAGGAATTTATACCTGATTTTATCTCTAATGGATTCCTTGGATTTTTCCTTTAATTATAGGTTACATGATCCACGCTTGACTAAAATTGAATTTATTATGACTTTTGAAACATTAGGATTTTAATAATGAATGCATACATTCTTGAATATATTAAGAGCCATATTTTATTATTTTTTCCCATGTGAATAGCTGAATTTATTTGAGTTTAACATTTATTTAATATAAATTATATTTTTATTAAATATTAAATTATATATGATAAAATGATGTTAGAATAATATATTTTGAAATAATTCAAAATGACCTTCTTATATTTATATCTCATTCTCTTCATGAAAGCATTATTTAATTCTCCAAGAATCTAAGAGAAATCAGATTTTCCTAGTTTCTCCAAATTGAAAGACCAAACATATTCAACTAAGTGAGCTTTTCAAATTACTTGAGTTTGTTTTCTTGATCTTAATCATTTTAGTTGTTCATACTATTTTCACCATCTATTTATTCTTTCCAATTTATATTTTTTTTGGTGGATTAGTCTTGACATCAAATTAAAGTTTTTACCTCAAGTTTTTCATCATTTTTTTTTTTTGTGAAAACTTGTGATAGTTTGTAGGATTCTTTTCAACTTATTGAAATTTTATCATCCTACAAATTTCTTTTTTGGTTTTTAAATATTTCTTCATTAGTCTTATTTGAAATATCATTTATTCTTAGATCTATTTTTTAGAAATATATTTAAACATTTTAAATTAAATTGTGCTTTAAATTATTTCACATTTTTTGATCTCTCTTTTAATTAAAAGCTTACTAGCCTATTTAGATCTATCATATAATTAATTTTAATTTAAGTATTTTGTGATCATTGCATTAATTGAAAGCATCTTTTTTTAAAATAAAATAAATTATTCCTTTTTGAAATTTATTTTATTGTGCAAAAGAATATTGTGAATTTATTTTGAAATCATTTTTATATTAGTCTACAAATTGTAACATAAACATCTTAGTAAGATCACTTTAATAGATTTATTTTATTATTTCTTATCAATATTATGAACATTTTATCTTTGAAAATTTTAAGTTGTAAGTGATCATATATGTTGTGAGATCACTATTTGAAAACTTGGTATACTTGTGAGAGATTTAATCAAAATTTATTATTTTGTATTTTTCTTTTCATGAAAATTTATATTGGGGTTGTACTATTTGTAGAGTACATATTTTTATTTGTATACTATATGGAGATACTATTTGTAAGCTATTTTTTTCATTTAGTGGATTCTTAGTCAAATCTTATGTAAGATTTTGGGGTTTATAAACTAAAAAAAATTATGTAATTGTCTCTCTACTTTAATCACTTTTTGAAAGACAGAATTGTATCTTATCATTATATAATCTAAAATTAATTTTCTAAAAACTTAAATTTAAGATTTAACTTTAAAATTTTTAATATCAGCTATCAATTTAAAATTTAAGAAGAATCAAAGGTATAAAAATCTAAAACTATAAATTTCAAACTAAGAAATTTCTATAGGTGAAGGGAACATTTGTTACCAATGTAACAAGCCCGGACACAAAAGAGGTGATTGTCCAAAACTTGTTGAATCAAAGAAGAAAGAGATTGGAAAGAAGAAAAAATATGAAGGAGAAAAAGTACCATAAGAAGAAGAAGAAGGCTTTATGGGCCAACCTAGATTCAAATGAATCAAGTACTTGCTCATCCGATGAAGAGGTCAACATATGTCTTATGGAAAATGGAGAATCTGACTTAGATTCTCAAGAGGTATGTAATGATATATCTTATGATGAATTAGATGATGCTTTAATGATTTAGTTATTGAATATAAAAAATTAAAAAGAAAATACAAAACCATAAAATATAAAAAATTTAGATATGAATTTTATGATTTAAAAAGAATGTGATAATTTAAAAGTAAAATAATTCTTTATTAAATTGTTCCTTACATGTATCTAAACTTGAAAGAGAATATCTTGTTAAAAGCAAGATTAGAATTATGATTGAAATCACAAGTTCATTATAATGCTTCATCAAGTAAAACATTTAATAAAAATTATTTGCATCATACACATCCCACTCATAAACCTTATAATTATCGTAAGCCATATGCAAAACACTAATGTTGGTGCAACTATTATGATAAAAAGGGCATATTTCATTTGATTTATGCACATAAATTATAAAATACTAGAAATCTTCTTATGTATGGGTACCAAAAGGTACAAGCACTACACAAACCACACATGCTAGATATCTTGCTTCAAATTTAGAATGTGGACCCAAACATGTTTGGGTTCCAAAAGTTAACATGTGATTTTCTTTTGTAGGAATGCCTTCAAAGCAAAATCAAAGAAGGCATGTGGTACTTGGACAATGGATGTTCAAGACATATGACAAGAGATAAAGATAAATTCACAACTTTAGAATCAAGTGATGGAGGATTTGTTACATATGGAGATAATGCAAAGGGTAAGATCATTGGCATTGGTTCTATTAGTAAGAATTCCATCACTTTAGATAAAGTTTTTCTAGTAGAAGGATTAAAGCATAATTTAATTTCTATTAGTCAATTATGTGATAAAGGTTTGAATGTAGTATTTCATACATCATATTGTATTATAAAAAATAATGAAAATGTTTTCTTAGTAGGAAAAGACATAAAATATTTATAGATAGCTTTCATGATGTTAATTTGAATTTTTACTTTATTTTAAAAGCACTCAAGATGATATATGGTTATGGTATAGAAGACTGTCATATTAACATGCACACACTCAATAAAATTACTTAACTTGATTTAGTAGTTGGATTTCTTAAATTAAATTTTCATTCAAACTATGTTTGTGATGCATGTATTCATGGCAAGCATTCTAGAAGCTCATTTAAAAGTAAAAAATATTGTTTCTACTTCTAGACCTCTAGAATTGTTGCACATGGATTTATTTGGTCCAATTAGCACCACTAGCTTAGGTGGTAAAAATTATGATTTCGTGATTGTTGATGATTTCTCTAGATATACTTGGATTTTGTTCATAACTTATAAGGATGATGTTTTTGGTTAGTTTAGAAAGTTTTCTAAATATATTCAAAGAGAATAAGGCCTTTTGATTAATAGGGTTCAAACTAATCATGGTGGTGAATTTGAAAATAAATTATTTGAGGATTATTATGATGAACATGGGATTAGACATAATTTTTTTACACCTAGAACTCCCCATTAAAATGGAGTAGTAGAAAGAAAAAATAGAATATTAATTGAATTAAGTAGATCTATGCTTGATGAGTATAAATTGCCAAAACATTTTTTAAAAGTAGAATGCATGTTATATGATGAATAGGATCTATGTTAGACCAATTTTGAAGAAGACACCCTATGAATTATTTTTTGGAAAGAAGCCTAAGATTGAACACTTTCATGTATTTGGATGTAAATGCTTTATTTTGAATAATGGAAAAAGCATCTAGGTAAGTTTGATTGCAAATCAAATGATAATATTTTCTTAGGATACTCTCTAGTAGAGCTTATAGAGTTTTCAATAAGAGAATAATGATTATAAAAGAATCAATACATGTTATTTTTGATGAAAATTTAATTGATCCCATTAGAAATGAAGTGATTGATCAAGAGATTGATAATCTTAAGAAAATATCTTTAGAAGATAATGTAGATGATTCATTGCCTAAAGAATGGAAATATAATAAAAATCATCCAAAGGAACTAATTATAAGAGATCCTTCAAAAGGAGTTATGACTAGAAGACATAGTAGAAAGGTTGTAGATCATTCAACATTTTTATCTAAGGTTGAACCTAAAAATTTAGAAGAAGCATTAAAAGATATTTTTTGGATTATTGCTATGGAAGAGGAGTTGAATCAATTTGTAAGAAATGATGTTTGAGAATTAGTCCCAAGACCGCAAGATCAAAATATCATTGGAACAAAATGGGTCTTTAGGAATAAGCTAGATGATTAAGGTTGTATTATTAGAAATAAAGCTAGGTTAGTTGCACAAGGGTACAAACAAGTTGAAGGTATAGATTTTGAAGAATCTTTTGCACCCATAGCAAGACTAGAAGCTATTAGGTTACTCCTTGCTTATGCTTATTTTAGGGATTTTAAACTTTTCAAATGGATGTCAAGAGTGCATTTTTGAATGGATTTATTGACCAAGATGTATTTGTAGAGCAACCACCTGGATTTGAGAGCCTTGATTGTCCAAATCATGTGTATAAATTAAAGAAAGCCTTATATGGTTTAAAATAGGCTCATTCTTGGTATGATAGGTTAAGTAACTTTTTGATAGATCATGGATTTAGAAAGGGTAGTAGATATGACCTTATTCCTTAAGAGCATAGATGATGATTTGATTGTGGTACAAGTGTATGTAGATGATATATTATTTGGAAGTACAAATGAATCTTTATGCCATGAGTTCTCATCTTTGATGTCTAAAGAGTTTGAAATGAATCTATGATGAAAGAACTTATTTTTTTTCTTAGGTCTTCAAGTGAAGCAATAAGAAAATGGCACATTCATCTATCAAACCAAGTACACAAATGAATTGCTTCAGAGGTTTGACATGAAAAGATTTAAATCTAGTAAAACTCCTATGAGCCCATCTACAAAATTGGATTTAGATGAATTAGGAATATCTGATCAAAAACTTTATAGGAATATGATAGGTTCACTTTTATACCTTACTGCTAGTAGGCCTGATATTATGTTTGTTGTTTATTTGTGTGCTCATTTTTAGACCAACCCAAAAGAATATCATTTAATATCAGTCAATCTCACTTTTATACCTTTTGGTATTTGATAGGCACTACTAAGTTAGGTTTATGGTATCCTAAAAATTCTTTATCATGTGATTTGGTTGCTTATTCTGATACTGATTTTGTTAGATAAAAAGTAGATAAAAAAGCACATCAGGCACATGTCAATTTTAGGATCATCATTGTGTCTTGGTCATCTAAGAAACAAAATTTTGTAGCTTTATCCACTGCTGAGGATGAGTACATAGTTGTCGGTAGTTGTGTTGCTCAAGTCCTTTGGTTAAATAAGGAATTAAAAGATTTTGGTATTAAGTAAGCTCACATTCTAGTTCAATGTGACATTACTAGTGTTATCTGTTTAACTAAAAATCCTATCTAGCACTCATGAACAAAGCATATAAAAATTAGACATCATTTTATTAGGGATCAAGTTTTGAAAGGTAATGTTAATATTAATTTCATTAGTACAAAACCATTACCAAAAGAACATTTCTATAGACGCATGCTTGGAATGTTAGATCCTAATATTTAAAACTATATGTATTTTGTTCTCACATTTTGATATTGTCAAAAGGGGGAGAAGAGTAAAATGTTGCTTAGTATTAAGTTTATTTCATGCATACATTTAGGGGGAGCAACAATATTCATCTCTTGTGCATAAATTTTTTTTAAGAAGAGAAATTTTTTTCAAAACTATGATGAAAGGTCAACCTTCATCAAGATCAATACCCAACATTAGTTTGTCATCATCAAAAAGGGGGAGACTGTTGCCTTAATGAGCCTCATGTTCAATCCAATCAATTTAGATGATAACAAATGAATGCTTGGATGTTCTAATATGTTTTATGCATTTCAGATAAATTAATTGCTAATTACATATCCAATACATCTAATACATATTTGAGAAATGTAAGAAATGAAGAATGAAAGATAGATCAAAATGGATAATGTGAAGCTCAAGATACAATATTTTAGGTTATATGCAATTATAACTATCTTAGAAATTCATATGAGTTCATTAGCATGAATCAATTTGCTTACAACTTAACATATTATTTTTCTTTATTTGAAATAATGATAATGAGGTTAATTTATATAAATCTATATCTAATTAACATTCAATTATATGTTTCATACATAGCATTTGAATTGTCAAAAAATAAATGATAATAAATTATGACTATTAAGTGTAATTAGTTTATATACTTAATATAATTAAATATTTAATTTAATTTTAAGGTTATATGAAAACTAACATATGTATGATTATATATAAATTATATCATAATATTTAAATATCATATTTCAAAATTAATAAAAATATGTATAATTTTGTATTTTAGCCAAAGTCATTTTATAATCAAATTTATATCTGATTTTATCTCCAACGGGTTCGTTGGATTTTTTTTTCCTTTAATTGAATAGGTTACATGACCCATGATTGATTAAAATTGAATTTGTTATGACTTTTGAAACATTATTTAAGTTTAATAATTAATGCATGCAACATGCTTTGAATATATTAAGAGCCATAGTTTATTATTTTTGACTTGCCAAATTTTGGCAATTTAAATTTAATATTTATTTAATTTAAATTATATTTTTATTAAATATTAAATTATTATATGATAATATGATGTTAGAATAATATATTTTTTGAAATAATTCAAAATGACCTACTTGCTTATAAATAGCCCTCATTCTCTTCATGAAAGCATTCCTCATTCAAATTCAAAATCCCTCCACAAAATCTAAGAGAAAATCTCCTAGATTTTCCTTCCAAGTGTTCTCCAAATATTGCAAGATCAAATCCTTGGTTTGGAAGCTTCAACATCTTCAACTAAGCTTTAGCTTTCAAATTACTTGAGTTTGTTTTCTTGATCTTAATCCATTTTAGTTGTTCATACTATTTTCACCATCTATTTATTCTTTCCAATTTATATTTTTTTGGTGGATTTGTCTTTGGACATCAAAGTCTAAGTTTTCACATCAAAGTTTCTTCAATCATTTTTTTTTGTGAAATACTCTGTGATAGTTTGTAGGATTTATTTCAACTTGTTGAAATTTTTATCTTCCTACAAATTTCTTTGGGTTTCTTAAAATATTTCTTCATTAGTCTTGAAAGATCATTTATTCTTAGATCTATGTTAGAAGTATATTTTAAGCATTTTAAATTAATTTATTGTACTGAAGTTATTTTTATATTTGCTAGATCTCTCTTTAATTAAAAGCTTACTAGCCTACTTAGATCTATCATATACTAATTTTATTTAAGTATTTTGTGATCATTTGCATTAATTGAAAGCATCTTTTGGTTAAAATAAAATATATTATTCCTTACTAAAATTTATTTTATTATGCAAAATAATATTGTGAATTTATTTTGAAATTATTTTATATTAGTCTACAAATTGTAATAACATAAACATCTTAGATGATCACTTTAAGATATTTATTTTATTATTTCTTATCAATATTAAGTGAGCATTTTATCTTGCCAAAATTTTAAGTTATAAAGTGATCATTTATAAGTTGTGAGATCACTTTTGAATTGGATAGCTTGGTATATTTGGAGAGATTTATTTTATCAAAATTTATTATTTTGTATTTTTCTTTTTGTGCTATAAAATTTATATTGGGGTTGTACTCGCCCCTTTGTAAGAGAGTACATATTGTTGTAAGGGTTGTAATCACCCCATTATAGGAGAGTACTATTTATAAGCTATTTTGCATTTAGTGGATTCCTATGGGTGGCTGGCGTGGGTGTGTTTTTGAGGTTTAACCACATTATGTGCCTATTATCTCTCTTTACTTTTATACTTTTATTTTGTGCATTAAGAATTGTATCTTATCATTATAAAATCTAAAATTAATTTTCTACTAAAACATAAAATTTAAGATTTAACTTTAAAAATTTTTAATATCACCCAATTCACCCTCCTCTTGGGTTCTATAGTGACTCGTTAGGGTTAGGGTTTAGGGTTTTAGGGTTTATGCTTTAGGTTTAGGGTTTATTTAGGGTTTAGGGTTTAGGGTTTAGGGTTTTTTTTTTAAATTAAGTAAACCAGTAGGTTTAGGTTTATTTTGTTTACTTAGTTTATTTTTTATTTATTTTAGTTTATTTTATTTTTTATTTTTATTTAGGTTTATTTTTTATCTTTGTTTAATTTAGTTGATTTATTTTAGGTTTATTTATTTTAGTTTATGTTTTTTTTATTTTAGTTTATTTTTAGGTTTAGGTTTAGTAGGTTTTTTTAGTTGAGTTAATTTTATTTAATTTTTAGGTTTAGGTTTTATTTTTTATTTTTAGGTTTAGGTTTAGGTTTTTATTTTATTTTTAGGTTTAGGTTTTAGGTTTTGATTTTTGGCTTATTTTTAGGTTTTATTTTTAGTTTAGGTTTAGTTTATTTTTAGTTTATTTTATTTTATTTACTTTAGGTTTATGTTAGTTTATTTTATTTTAGGATTAAGTTTAGGTTTTATTTATTTTAGTTTTGTTTACTTAGTTTAGGTTTAAGTTTATTTTCTTTTTATTTATTTATTATATTAGGTTTAGTTTTATTTTAGTTTAGGGTTTGGGTTTATTTTTTTATTTATTTTAGGTTTTACTTTTAGGTTTATTTTAGGTTTATTTATTTATTTATTTTATTTAGGTTTATTTTATTTTTATTTACATTTAGTTTTATTTTATTTAAGTTTTTCATTCTTAGGTTTATTTTATTTTTTTAGTTTAGTTTAGTTTTATTTATTTTAATTTAGTTTATTTTCATTATTTTATTTTATTTTATTTTAGGTTTAGGTTTATTTAGTTTAGTTTTTTTTTATTTTTATTTAGGTTTAGTTTATTTATTTATTTTATTTTAAGTTTTATTTACATTTAGGTTTTTAGTTTAGGTTTAGGTTTAGGTTTAGGGTTTAGGTTTAGGTTTAGGTTTTATTTGTTTAGTTTATTTTAGTTTACATTTAGGTTTATTTTATTTTTTTTAAGTTTAAGTTTTTTTTTTTTAGTTTAGGGTTTAGGTTTTATTTTTATTTATTTTTTAGGTTTATTTTAGGTTTAGATTTTTATTTAGTTTTTATTTTATTTATTATTTTAGGTTTTAGTTTTTTTATTTATTTAGGTTTTATTTTTATTTTATTTTAGTTTTTTTATTTATTTTATTTTAGTTTTATTTTTTTATTTTATTATTTTTTACAGTTTAGGTAGTTTTTTTAGTTTTTATTTTATTTATTTATTTTATTTTTTAGTTTAAGTTTTTTATTTATTTTACTTTTAAGTTTTATTTAGTTTGGGTTTGGTTTTAGCATTTTAAATGTAGGTTTGGGGTTTAGGTTGGTTTAGGGTTTAGTTTAGTTGGGAGTTTTAGGTTTGTTGGGTTTAGGTTTTTAGGTTTTAGGGTTTATTTTTAGTTTATAGGGTTTAGGGTTTAGGGTTTAGGGTTTATGGTTTAAGGTTTAGAGTTTAGGTTTTAGGTTTAGTTTAGTAGTTTTTTTATGGGTTTTTTTTTTTAATAGAATAAATTAAGATTCAACATTTCTTCTTTTGATTTCATCAACCAAGTAACACACTAAGTTTTCTAAGACACAAGCTGAACATATATATAAAATGAGCACGATAGAAAAATAATAAACCCTAGTAACTTGAACCATCTATTATAATGACATAGTTCCATAAGTGGATCATAGCCATTCTTCAGTTTCTCCAGTTCTCATCAGAACCACCCCAGCCTTTTGAATAATGGGATCCACCATCATATCCTTGATTTTGCCCTCTGCCACTACTACGGTTGTAACCTCCGTCGCTCCTCCCACCTCTATAACCACCACTGCTCATACCACCACCTTTATATCCACCAATATCTAGTTCTCCCACCACCATGATAAGCCACCTCGCTTTTGCCCACTACCAGATCTAGAAGCTTGGTTGAGTGTTATTCTTCGTGAAGGTTCTTCCCTTTCTTAGGGTTTAGATTTAGGTTTAGGTTTATTAGTATTTTGGTTTAGTTTATTTTTAATTTATTTAGTTACTTTAGGTTTAGATTTAGGGTTTGGGGTTTAGAGTTTTGGTTTTTGGGTTTTGGGTTTAGGTTTAGGTGTAGGGTTTAGGTTTAATTTTGGGTTTAGGGTTTTAGGGTTTATGATTTTAGGTTTGGGGTTAGGTTTTTTGGGTTAATTTTTTAAGGTTTGGGTTTAGGGCTTTAGGTTTAGGGTTAATTTCTAGGTTTTGGGTTCAGGGATTAAAGTTTAGGGTTTCAAATTTAGGGTTTTTTATTTTTAAAATTATGTAAACCGGTAGGTTTAGATTTATTTAGTTTATTTCTTATTTTTTTAGGTTATTTTATTTTTTTATTTTATTTAGGTTTATTTTATTTTCTTTAGTTTTATTTTATTTATTTTAAATTTTATTTAATTTAGTTTAGGTTTTTTTATTATTATTTTCTAGTTTAGGTTTAAGTTTAGGTTAATTTTTATTTAAGTATTATTTTATTTTATCTTTTATATTCATTTCTTTTATTTCCAAAGTCAGTTTAGGTTTTATTTTGACATTT
>CM038218.1:56856367-56943060 GCA_021442155.1 Cymbidium sinense | reverse complement strand
GAGTTAGTTGAAGGACTTCTTGCATGGTGTTATGAAGTGATGCCTGGATTGGCTCCTAACATAGCGATCCATAAACTAGTAATAGAGCTTATTGCTAACCTATCAAGCAAGCTCCTAGATGCATGTGATTAGACATAGAACAACAGGTCATTTATGAAGTCAAGAAATTGATTGATGCTGGCTTCATCCGAGAAGAAAAATACCTTACCTGGTTAGCAAGCATCATCCCAGTTAAGAAAAAGAATGGCCAAATTCACATATGCATTAGTTTTAGGGATTTAAATAAGGCATGTTCAAAAGATGAAATTCCACTTCCAATCTCGTGAGTCGATAGTGGACATTTCCTCATCTCATGCGCCTTTCTTTCATGGATTGCTCATCTAGATATTACCAAATAAAGATGGCCCCTGAAGATGAAAGAACATTGCTTTGAGAACTCTGATCACAATCTATTGCTATTAGGTCATGCCTTTTAGACTTAAAAAATGATGGTGCTACATACTAACGGGCTATGACTCGAATCTTTGATGAACTCATTCATCATTAAGTCGAGTGCTATGTCGATGATCTCATGGTCAAAAGTAGAGAAAAGAAAGACCATCTCTTTGACTTGAGAGTAGTTTTTGAATAGTTAAGATAATTTAACCTGAAAATTTACCCCCCTAAAGTGTACATTTAAAGTAGCTTTAGGGAAATTCCTTGGGTTTGATGTCCCACACTAGGGAATTGAAATCGATCTGGAGACGATCAGGGCGATATTAAAAATGTCACCAATAAAAGTTTAACCCAACTCAGATCATTCCAAGGGTAGTTGGCATATCCAACTTATCAAAAAGGATATCAAGTTTAGGTGGGATGATAAGTGTGAGCATGCTTTTGAAGACATCAAGCATTACCTGATGTTGCCGCCAGTTCTAACAACCCTTATGTCAGGCAAGCCACTCATACTTTACACTCTGTATTAGATGACTCCCTTGGTGCTTTGTTGGCCAAAGCCAATGATGAAGGGAAGGAAAACACACTCTACTACCTCAACCATCATCTAATCTTTTCATTCCAAAAGCTACAACACTACATGCTTCCTTATAAGGTGAACTTTATACTCTAGGATTAATCTAATACAATATCTCATGACATAGACGCTATCCAAATAGTTGGCACATGATCCTCTCATTGACATTACCTTCATACCCCTTTGTGCAAAGGAAAGGATAAGCACTCGTGAATTTCTTAACAAAACAACCACTTCCACCGACTTAGTGATGATCTCCATGAATAAATTATGAACTTAGGGGATACTAGCATTCACCGGGAGATGTACTTTGATGGTGGCTTCCTCTCAAAGAGGAGAACCATAATCTACTATTCTAGAAAGGGTAGGAATAGTTCTCATAACTCTAGACTGGGATGTGATGATTCTCATATCATCTGTCTAATCCTTGCACCAACAAAGAAGCGAAATATGAGGCTCTGATTGTCGGTCTGGAGTTAGCCGTTACTCTAAGCATCCAGAACATCAACATCTTTGGAGATTCTCAGCTAGTTATAAACCAAATCATTGGGTCCTATAAGTTTATTAAAGCCAAAGCTCCATCACTACCACAAGTACACTATGAACTTATTGGCCCAAATCCTAGAGGTTACCATTTAGGGTTGTAGGTTTAGGGTTTAGGTTGGTTTAGGTTTATGGTTTAGTGTTTGTTTTAGGATTTAGGGCTTATTATTTATGGGGTTTAGGGTTTTTTTTTATTTTTTAAATTAATTAAACTAATAGGTTTTTTATTTAGTTTATTTTTATTAATTTTATTAATTTTATTTATTTATTTTTATTTAGGTTTATTTTGTTTATATTTAGTTTAGTTTATTTATTTTAGGTTTCTTTATTTTAGTTTAGGTTTCTATTTTAGCTTATTTTATTAGTTTTAGGTTTATGTTTATGTTTTCTTTAGTTTAATTTTATTTTAACATTATTTTTTAGATTAGTTTTTTTATTTATTTTAGGCTTAAGTTAGGTTTTATTTTATTTTATTTTATGTTTAGTTTTTTTATTTTAGGTTTATTTTTTAGTTTAGGTTTAGGTTTATTTTTAGTTTAGTTTATTTTAATTAGTTTAGGGTTTATGTTTAGTTTATTTAGGTTTAGGTTCTATTTTATTATTTTAGTTTAGTTTATTTTAATTTACATTTTTGTTTATTTTATTTTGTTTAGTTTAGTGTATTTTTTTATTTTAGGGTTTAGTCTTATTTTTATTTTAGGTTTTATTTTTAGGTTTATTTAAGTTTAAGTTTTTATTTTATTTTTTAGGTATATTTTTTTTAACTCACAAGTTTTTATTTTATTTAGGTTATTTATTTGGGTATTTTATCTGTACTAGTTTTATTTATTTTATTTAATTTATTTTTATCTTTATTTCATCCATCTTATCCGGTTTATGCCAGGTTTAGGCCTGTTTAGGTTATTTTTGAGTTTCATTTTTATTTTCTTTTAATTTATTTAGGTTTCAGTGCCTTTTGATTTATTTTATTTTTAGGTTTTATTTAGTTAGCCTAGGTTTTAAGTAGGTCTGGGTAGGTAGGGTGGGGGTGCTAGGAGTAGTGGCCTGGGCTGTCAAGTACTTTACTGCCATTACTGTACTCAGTGGCCTAGGATTTATGGTCTTTAACTCTGGCCTAGAGTAGTTGTAACCTTAGGGTCCGTGGTTTAGATTTAGGTAGGTTAGGATTTTTAATTTAATTTATTTTAATAATAATATCTTATTTTTAAACAAAAGTTAACCCAAAGGTTAAGGTTTATTTATTTCACCGTGCCTTGATTTAGGTTTATTTTTTTAGTTTAGTTTTACTTTATTATTATTTTGGTTTAGGTTTTATTTTTTATTTTAGGTTTAGGTTTAGGTTTTTTCTTTTATTTTTTTTTAGGTTTAGGTTTTAGGATTTTATTTTAGTTTATTTTAGGATTTATTTATAATAGTTTTAGTTTATTTATTTTATTTTATTTTACTTTATTTATTTAGGTTTAGGTTTAGGTTTAGTTCATTCTGGGTTTAGGTTTAAGTTTTATTTATTTTACTTTAGTTTAGTTGTTTAGTTTATTTAATTTTTTAATTTTTGGTTTAGGTTTTTTTTTTCATTAGGGTTTTCTTTATTTATTTTAAGTTTATTTTAGGTTTAGGTTATTATTTATTATTTATTATTTTTATTTTATGTTTATTTTATTTTATTTTTTTTTTTATTTATATATTTTTTTTATTTTTATTTTATTTTCTTTCTTTTAGGTTTAGGTTTAGATTAGGTTTTAATTTTGGTTTTATATTATATATTATTTTATTTTATTTTAATTTTAATTTTTTTTTATTTTTTAATTTTCATTTTATTTAGTTTTGTTTCAATTTTTAGCTTTAGTTTAGGGATTTAGGTTTATGTTTGTGATTTAGTGATTAGTAGGGTTTATTTAAGTTTTAGTATTTTAGGATTAGTGGGTTTAGGTTATGGTTTAGGGTTTAGGGTTTGTGGTTTAGGTTTAGGGTTTAGGTTTAGGTTTAGTCTGGTTCACTCTTTATTTAGAGAAAATTCAAATTCATCATTTCTTCTTTCTTATTTCATCATCCAAGTAACACACCATCTTTTTTAAGACACAAGCAATGACATAGATAAAAAATGAACACACATATAAAAAATCAAAAACCCTAGATAACTAGAACCGCCTCTAATGTAAAGGTACAGTTCCATAAGCAACAGACTGATCTCGTTTTCTAGTTCCCACCGTAACCCCTTTCGACAGATCCACCATCATATCCCTGATCTTCTTCCTCGCCTCCCACCACTGCTCCGACCACCACCTTTATATCCACCTACACCTCCATATCCTTAACCACCACTGCGATAACCACCGTCTCCGCCTTCGCCTCCATCGCCATATCTAGACTGAACCTGGTTGACGCTGATGTTCCTATCATCAAAGTTCTACCTCTTCTTAGGTTTTAGGTTTAGGTTTATTAGGATTTAGGGTTTATGTTTATTTTTTAATTTATTTAGTACTTTAAATTTTAGTGTGTATAGTGTTGTTTGTGTGGGTTTAGGTTAGGGTTAGGGTTTACATTTTAGTTTAGGGTTTAGGGTTTAGGGTGTTTTAGGCAATGCTTTTTAGGGTTGTTTAGAGTTTAAGGTTTAGGATTTAGGGTTTTTTGTGGTTCATTTAAGGTTGAGGGTTTAGTGTTGAAGGTCGAGGTTTTAGAGTTTAGAGTTTAGGTTTTAGGGTTATGTTTTAAAAATAAAAAATTAACTAAACCAAGAGGTTTCACATATTTATTTTATTTAGTTTGTTTTATTTATTTTATTTATTTCTTTATTTTTATTTAGGTTTATTTTTTTATTTTTATTTTGCTTGGTGTATTTATTTTAGGTTTAGGTTTATTTTAGTTTATTTTATTTTATTTAGTTTATGGTTTAGGTTTAATTTATTTTAGGTTTAGTTTAGATTTTAATTATTTTATTTCAGCTTTATTTTAGTTTAGGTTTAAGTTTATTTGATTTTGTATTTTATTTTTATTTTAGGTTAATTTTTATTTTTTTTAGGGCTTCTATTTTAGGTTGAGGTTTTAATTGATTTTATTTTATTTTAGGTTTATTTTAATTTTATTTTACATTTAGTTTTATTTTAGTTAGGTTTTTTATTCTTTTATTTATTTTTAACTCCAGATTTTATTTATTTTATTTTATTTTATTTTATTATTAAGGTTAGATTTAGTTAGGTTTTTATCTTATCTTATTTTTATCTTAGTTTATGTTTTATCTTATTTTATTGGGTTATCTTGCTCAGGTTTAGGCCTTTGGGCCTGTGCCAGTGGTCCCAGCAGCAGTAGGGTCAGGGTCTTGGCCAGGATCCAGGCCTGGTCAGCCATGGCCCAGGGTCTTAGGCTCAGGGCCCATGGCCTGTGGCCTGGCCCAGGGCCAGGGGCCCAGCCCAGTGCCTGTGCCAGTGCCTGTTGGCCCATGGCCTCAGGCCCAGGGCTCAGGGCCTGGGGCAAGCCTCAGTGGCCCAGAGCCCAGGGCCCAGTGAGCAGGCCTGGTGAGCTCTTAGGCTCATTGGCCAGATCTAGGGCTCAGTTTATGGTTTCTTAAATGCAAAACGGTATAGGTTTATTTAGTTTATATTATATCTTTAGTTTATTTTATTTTTATTTAGGTTTATTTTTATTTATTTTAGTTTATTTTAGGATTTATTTTAGTTTATTTTAATTTATTTTATGTCAATTTAGGATTTTTTTTTAGTTTAGTTTATTTTTATTTTATTTTTAAGTCTAGGTTTTATTTTTATTTTAGGTTTAGTTTAGATTTTAATTTATTTTTAAATTTAGGTTTTATCTTAGGTTTTTAGTTTAGGTTTTATTTATTTTATTTTATTTAGGGTTTAGGATTAGTTTATTTAGTTTAGGTTTTTTTACTTTAGTGTTTTAGGTTTCTTTTATTTTTTTACTTTATTTTATTTTAGGTTTATTTTATTTTATTTTATTTTAGTTTTATTTTATTTAGATTTTATTTTAGTTTTATTTTATTTTTTAGTTTAGTTGAGGTTTTATTTATTTTACTTTAGTTTTTTTTTATTTTATTTTTTTATGTTTAGTTTAGGTTTTATTTTATGCTATTTTATTTTATTTTATTATTTTATTTAGGTTGAGGTTTATTTATTTATTTTATTTTTTTAGGTTTATTTATTTTAGATTTAAGTTTTTTGTGGTTTCATGGTAGATTTAGGATTTGGGGTTTGTGGTTTAATATTTGTGGCTAGTTAGATTAAGGTTTAGGGTTTTAGGATTTAGGGGCCTGTTTTTAAGGTTTTAGATTTAGGGTTTTAAGGTTTAGGGTTTATGGTTTAGGGTTTAGGGTTGTCATTTTAGGGTTTAGGGTTTAGGTCTGAGTTTGAGGGTTTATGGTTAGTTTTAGGGTTAGTTTTTTTAAAATAAATATTTTGCAAACTGGTCGATTTTGGTTTATTTAGTTTATTTTTTATTTATTTTAGTTTATTTTATTTTTATTTTTGTTTAGATTTATTTTTATTTTTATTTAGTTTACTTTATTTATGGAGTGTAATTTTAGTTGTAGGTTATAGTGGTAGTGGTGACATTAGAACAAGTCATTAAAAAAAGTGTATCTGACTTTTGGCTCAATTATTCAAAATGATGGTGAAATAGATGGACATGTTATTCATAGAATTCAAGTTGGATGGTTGAAGTGGAGGAATGCATCTGGCCTATTGTGATGAAAAAGTACCGCTTAAACTTAAGTGAAAATTTTATAAGATGATGGTGAGATCTGCAATGATTTATGGTGCAGAATGTTGGCCAATAAAAGGGAAGCATGAGACTAAGTTAAGTGCGTAGAGATGAGGATGCTTAGGTGGATGAGTGACTTTACTCTAGAGGTAAAATGCACGTGTATGTTCGGAAAATTTGGAGTAGTGGCGATAAAATTAGAGAGAGTGGCTTTAGATGGTTTGGCCACATAAAGCGTCAGCCGTCCAATGACCTGGTTAGGAAAGTAGATGCATTGGATTTTCCTTATATTAAGAAAGGTAGAAGTTTACCTAAAAAGACATGGCTAAGATGTATAAAAAATGACTTTAGTATACTTGAATTGAAAGAGCATTTGACACATAATACGACACAATGGAGACAAAGGATTCATATATGACCCACTTTGTGGGATAATCTGTTGTTGTTGTTGAAGTTTAGTTTATTTATTTTAGGTTTATTCATTTTAGTTTAGGTTTTATTTTAGTTTATTTTTCATGTTTAGGTTTAAGTTTAGGTTTAGGTTTAGTTTTTTTTATTTTAGTTTAGTTTATTTTAATTTATGTTTATTTTATTTTATTTTATTTCGTTTAAGTTTTTTTTAGTTTAGTTTATTGTTTATTTATTTTAGGTTTACTTTTAAGTTTAGGTTTTATTTACTTTTAATTAAATTATATTTTTATTTTTTTATTTTTTTATTTTAAGTTATTTTATTATGTTTACTAACCTAGTTTAGTTTTATTTAGCTTATTTACCTAGGTCAGTCTTTTTAGTGGTTACGAGGGCCAGGGCTGTCAGGGTCAGGGCTGGCCCAGCCCAGGATCAGTGGCCTAGCCCATGGTCTTAGGGCTCAGTAGCCCAGGATCTAGTGGCCAGTGATCCAGTTTATGGCCCAGAACCTGCCTGCCATAGCCCATGGCCTAGGCCTTGGCTCAGCCTGTGGCTCAGGTTTGTGGCCTGGTAGGCCCAGGCTCAGGGCCCAGTGGCCTGACTAGGCCTCAGGCCTGGGGTTAGGGCCTAGGCTTAGGGCCTGAGGCCTGGCCCAGCTCAGGGCTTAGGATCATGGTGGTCATGGCCTAGGCCCAGGGCCTAGGCGCCTGGGCTCCGCCTAGGCTCCTGCACCAGTGGTCAAGATCCAGTGGTCATTTAGGCCCAGTGGCCCAGGATCTAGGGCCTAGGGCCCAGGCCTTTAGGGTTTTAAAAAATCAAGCAAACCAGGTTTTAGGTTATATTTATTTTTATTTATCTTAGTTTATTTTATTTTCTCTTATCAAGTTTATCTTTTATTTTTTTTTAGTTTAGTTTTATTTATTTTAGTTTAGGTTTTCTATTAGTTTATTTTAGGTTTAGGTTTATGTTTTGTTTTAGTTTTTTATTTTTATTTTAATTTAAGTTTTATTTTTATTTTTTTTTAGGCTCAGTAGGTTCTTATTTTATTTTTTTGTGCTTAGGTTTATTTTAGGTTTTATTTTCTAGTTTAGTTTAGGTCCACTTTAGTTTATTTTATTTTAGTTTAGAGTTTAGTTTAGTTAATTTTAGGTTTAGGTTTAGGTTTTATTTAGTTTAGTTTATTTTATTTTGGTTTAGGAGTCATTATTTTAGTTTAGTTTAATTTTGGTTTAGTTTAAGCAAAAAATTTGTTTTAATTTTAGATTTACTTTTAGGTTTAGGTTTTATTTAGTTTTATGTTATTTTATTTTAGTTTTATTTTTACATTTAATTTTATTTAGTTAGGTTTTATTTTAAGTTTATTTTATTTTTTAGTTTAGTTTTGGTTTTATTTATTTTATTTTTATTTATTTTATTTTATTTTATTTTATTTTATGTTTAAGGTTAGGTTTTATTTTATTTTATTTTATTTAGGTTTAGTTATTTTAATTATTTTATTTTAGGTTTTATTTAGTTTAAGTTTAAGTTTTTAGGTTTAGGGTGTTTTTGGTAGGGTTTAGGGTAAGATATGGTCAGGTTTTAGGGTTTAGGATTAGGGTCAGTGTTTAGGGTTTAGGGTTTAAAGTTTAAGGTTTAGAGTGGTTTAGGGTTTAGAGTTTAGGGTTTATTATTAGGGTTGAAAATTAAGGTGTTTATTTTATTTATTTTTTTGATTATATTTTATTTTTTTATTTTTTATTTTTATTTTAAAATTAAGTAAACCGGTAGGTTTATGTTTATTTAAATTATTTAGTTTATTTTATTTATTTTTTATTTTATTTTTAGGGTTCATTTTATTTCTTTTTAGTTTAGTTTATTTTGGAGTGTAAATTTAGTAGAAGTTATGGTGGTGGTGTTGTGACATTAGTGAACATGTCATTAAAAAGAGTGAGTTTATCGATATATTTAGGTTATATTGTTCAAAATGATGGTGAAATTGATGGAGATGTTATTAGTAGAATTCAAGTTGGATGGTTGGGTAGTAATGCATCCACCCATTGTTATAGAAGAGCTTGCTTAAACTTAAGGGAAAACTTTATAAGATGGTGGTAAGACCAATGATTTATGGTGAATGCCAATAAAAGAGAAGCATGAGGCTAAGTTAAGTGTTGCATAGATGAGGATGCTCAGGTGGATGAGTGGCTTTACTCTTAGAGATAAAATGCAAAATGTATATGTTCAGGAAAATGTTGGGTAGCTCTAATGGGAGAGAAAATTAGATAGGGTGACCTTAGATGGTTTGGCCACATAAATTGTTGGCCGTCCGATGACCCAGTTAAGACAGTAGATGCAATAGATTTTCATTATGTTATGAAAGGTAGAGTTAGACCAAAAAAGCATAGTTAAGATGTATATAAAATGACCTTAGTATACTTGAATTGAATGAGAATTTTACCCATAATAGGACACAATGGCGATGAAGGATTCACATAAATAACCTAGTAATGGCTTCTTATTGTTGTTTAGTTTATTTATTTAATGTTTTTTATTTTAGTTAATTTTTAAGTTTAGGTTTAGGTTTAGGCTAATTTTATTTTATTTTTATTTTAATTTTATTTTTTAGGTTTAAGTTTTATTTTTAATTTTTATGTTTAGGTTTAGGTGTTTATTTTATTTTTTTTAGGTTTAGGTTTTACATTTTTATTTTAGGTTTATTTTTAGGTATTATTTTTTTTGTTTAGGTTTATTTTTAGTTTATTTTATATTATTTGGGGTTTAGGTTTAATTTTAGGTTTATTTATTTTAGGTTTAGATTTAAGTTTTATTTATTTTAGTTTAGGTTTAAGTTTATTTTATTTTTATTTCAGGTTTAGGTCTTTCTTTTAGTTTAATGTTTAGGTTTTATTATTTATATATTTTTAGGTTTTATTTTTAAGTTTATTTTTTAGGTTTAGGTTTTGATTTAGTTTATATTTTATTTTATTTTAGGCTTATTTTATTTTTATTTTAGGTTTAGTTTTTATTTTATTTAGTTTTTTTATTATTTAGTTTAGTTTAGGTTTTTATTTAACACTACCATTGCCGGTCCCAAGTTCAGATGCAAAAAAAAGTGGAGAGTTATGCTAGTAGATAAACAAAAATTTGTCAAAATAATCATGACATGAATCCTTTAAATCATTGTGTTAATGCTAGGCCCCCTGAAGGAAGGCTATATGGTTTGAATACGCTGAAAATGTTAGAGCAGATCGCCGGGTGTTTAAATAAGCAAGGGTTCCCACATTATGGATACGGCAAAGAAGTTAGTCCATGAAACTAGAATTAGGTTAGATCTTGGAATATAGGTACTCTACGGTAAATTAATGGAATTAATAGATTATGGTTCATAGAAAGATAAATGTTTTATGTGTTCAAGAAACTAAATGGGATGGTGAAAAGGCCAAAGAGATTGATAGTTTTGGTTTTAAACTTTGGTATTCAGGTAAAAGTCGAACTAAAATGGTGTAAGTGTGATTATAGATAAAAGTTTGAAGGATAATGTTATAAGTATTAATAGATGTGGAGATAGAATTATAGCTTTAAAGATTATTGTTGATACTAAGATTATCAATGTTATAAGTGTCTATGCTCCTCAAGTAGGTTTGGAGGTAATCTCAAAAGAAAAATTTTGGAATGAATTAGAGGGATTAATACAAAAGATACCTCTTGAAGAAAAAAATTATTTATTGGGGAGATTTAAATGGACATGTTGGTAGAGTGGTAGAAGATTTTAAAAGTATTCATGGTGGTTATGGATTTGGAGTGACTAATGAAGAAGGTAGAACTATTTTAGATTTTGCCTTAGCTTATGATTTTGTAGTTGCTAATACTTTATTTAAAAAAAGAGAAGAACATATTATTACTTATAAAAATGGATCTAGTAAAACACAGATTAATTATTTTCTGATAAGAAAAATAGATCGTTTAGATTGTAAAGATTGTAAGGTCATTCCAAGTGAAATTTTAAGTACCCAACATCGACTATTAGTTTTAGATTTTAAGTTGAAAGGTTGCAAGAGAAAAATTAAACTAAATTATTGTCCAAGGATTAGATGGGGACACTTAAAGAACACAAATAAAAATATTTTAAGAGCAAGCTATAAGAAATTAGAATTTGGGATGTTCATAAGGAAGCTAACGCTTATGTGGGAAAAATATCAAGTGAAATTAAGCAAGTTAAAGATGTGCTTGGAGAATCAAAAGGAAAAGCTTCTTTTAATAAGAATAGTTGGTGGTGGAGTCAGAGTGTGCAAGAAAAGATAAGAAATAAGAAGCATTGTTATAAAACTTGGTTTAGATGTAAAACTCGAGAATTGGGAAAGATATAAAGCTTAGAGATTCTAAGAAAGCAATATATGATGCAAAAAATTTAGCTTTTAGTGATTTATACAATAGATTAGATCCAAAGAAGGTGAAAGATGTGTGTATAAGTTAGCCAACCTAAGAGATAGAGAGAAAAGACATAGTTCAAGTGAGGGTATTAAGGACTAAAATAACAAAGTGCTTTTCTTAGAAAAGATATTGAAAATAGGTGGATGAGGTATTTTGATAAACTTTTCAATGAAGGATCTGAAAATGATTGATTTTAAAACCATAATACCCTAAACAAAAATAGAGAATTTCATTTTTATCATCGTATTAGTAAATCTGAAGTTAGTGAAGCTTTAAAGAAAATGAAATGTGGAAAAGCAAGAGACTGACAATATTCCAATAGAAGTGTAGAAATGTTTAGAGATCAAGGAATTTCTTGGCTTACAAATCTTTTTAATGTTATTTTAAAGACTAAAAAGATATCAAATGAGTGGAGAAAGAGTTTGTTTGTTCCTATATTTAAGAATAAAGGTGATGCACAAGAGTGTGCAAATTATAGAGGAATTAAGTTAATGTGCCATACATTAAAATTATGGGAGAGAGTAATTGAGCATAGGTTACGATGTGATAAGTTTCTCACAATCTGGTTTCATGCCGTAGATCTACTATGGATGCTATACATTTGTTAAGAGGTTTGATGGAGAAGCATAGAGAAAGTAAGAAGGATCTACATATGATATTTATTGATTTAGAGAAAGCTTATGATAAAGTCTCAAGAGATGTTCTTTGGAGAGTCCTAGAAACGTAGGGAGTTAATATTGGTTATATTCAAGTCATTAAGGATATGTATACTAGAGTACTTGTGTCCAAACACAAGGTGGATTGACAAAATATTTTTCTATTTCAGTTGGATTACATCAAGGATCAACATTAAGCCCTCTTTTTTTTTTACTTTAGTTATGGATGTTCTAGGCATTTACAAGAAGATGTACCTTGGTGTATGCTTTTGTCGATGACATTCTTCTTGTTGATAAGACTAGAGAGGGAGTCCAACAGAAACATGAATTATGGAGGTCAACTTTAGAGTCTAAAGGTTTCTGTTTAAGTAGATCTAAAACTAAATATATGGAGTGTAATTTTAGTTTTAGAAGTTATAGTGGTAGTGTTGTGACTTTAGGTGAGCAAGTCATTAATAAGAGTGAGCGATTCAGATATTTAGGCTTTATTATTCAAAATGATGGTGAAATAGATGGAGATGTTATTAGTAGAATTCAAGTTGGATGGTTGAAGTGGAGGAATGCATCTGGTCTATTATGTGATAGAAAAGTTCCACTTAAACTTAAGAGAAAATTTTATAAGATGGTGATAAGACCTGCAATGACTTATGGTGCAGAATGTTGGCCAATAAAAGAGAAGCATAAGTCTAAGTTAAGTGTTACAGAGATGAAGATGCTCAGGTGGATGAGTGGCTTTACTCTTAGAGATAGAATGCAAAATGAGTATGTTCGAGAAAAAGTTGGAGTAGCTCTAGTGATAGGTAAGATTAGGGAGAGTCACCTTAGATGGCCACATAAAGCCACATCCAATGACGACATTAGGAGAGTAGATGCATTAGATTTGCCTTATGCTAAAAAAAGGTAGAGGTAGACTTAAAAGACTTGGTTAAGATGTATAAAAAATGATTTTTTATACCTGAATTAAATGAGAATTTGACACATAATAGGACATAATGGAGACTATGATTCATGCAAAAAACTAGTGGGATTAAGGCTTGTTGTCATTGTTGTTGTTGTGTTATGTTGTTGTAGGTTTTATTTATTTTATTTTAGTTTAGTTTTAGTTTTATTATCTTTTTTGTTTAGGATTAAGTTTTAGGTTTTATTTTAGTTTATATTTTAATTTTATTTTGGATTAGGTTTTAAATTTTATAATTTTAGGTTTCATTTAGTTTATGTTTAGGTTTTAGCTTTCAGTACAGGTCAGGCCAGAGGTCAATCAGGAGTAGAGTTTAGGGTTTAAGGCTAGGTAATATATTTTGGGCTGATCTGATTGTGCTCAGTTCTGACTCACAGCGGCTCATGGTTTTTAGGGTCAGCATTAGGCCACAGGGTAGTGTACGCCAGGTCTGAGAACCCAGGGTGAGTCAGCCCAAGGCCCAGGCTCAGTGCTCAGCCTTGGGCCCAGTGGCCTCTTAGGGTAGATGAGGTCAGCCTGGGATCAGCTGATTTGGCTCAGGGTCAGTGTCATAGTTTAAGGTGATGGCTCAGGTCAGGCCTAAAGATTTAGGATTTCACAGAGCCTAGGGCCCAGGACTAGGGTGAGGTCAGGGTCAGGCCCATGGCCCAGGGCCTGGATTTAGGACATATGAGGTCACTTGGTTGGGGCCCAGGGTTTAGGGCCTAAGTTTGGGGTGGGTTAGTGTCAGATTTATTTAGTTTATTTTAGATTTATTTTATTTATTTTAATTTTTATTTAGATTTTTTTTTATTTTTATATATTTATTTTTTATTTATTTTAGTTTAGGTTTTATTTTATATTTTTTTGTTTAGGTTTATTTTTTATTTATTTTTTAGTGGTTTTATTTTTATTTTATTTTATGTTTAGGTTTTATTTTTATTTCATGCTTAGGTTTATGTTTTTATTTATTTATTTTTATCATTTAGCTTTAGGTTTATTTTATTTTTTTATTTTTTGTTTAGTTAAGGTTTATTTTTAGTTTATTTTATCCATTTATTTTATTTTAGTTTTATTTTATTTTAGTTTAGTTTATTTAGTTTAGGTTTAGTTTATTTATTTTATTAATTTTATTTTATTTTAGGTTTAATTTTCTTTTAGGGTTTAGGTTTTATTTATTTTAGGTTTAAGTCATGTTTAGGTTTATTTATTTTATTTTATCTTAGGATTTTATCTTGGCTTTTATTATTATTTTGGTCCTAGATTTTTTTAGCAGTCCATTTAATCTATTTTTAGCCTAGGTCAGTTTAGTTTTTAGGGCCCAGGCCCAGTGGCCCAGGGCCCAGGGCCCAGGGCCTAGGCCCAGGGTCAGGCCCCAGGGAGCCCAGGGTCAGTGGGCCCAGGGTCAGCCCAGGATCAGCCCAGGGTAGGTCAGGCTCAGGTCCTGCCTGCCCAGCCCAGCCTGCCTCAGGGTCAGGGTTTGGCCCAGGGTCTGGCCTGGTTTATCTGGCCCAGTTTCAGTTTAGCTGCCCAGGGTCAGCCCAGTACACAGCTCAGTCCAGGGCCTAGGGCCCAGGCAGACTCAGTGGCCCAGGGCCACAGGGTCCTATTCCATGGCCCAGGCCAGTTCAGGTCTGTGCTCAGGGTCAGTTTGGTCATTTTCCAGTATTCAGGGCCAGGCCCAGGGCCTGTGGCTAGTGGCCTAGCTCAGGTCAGTGGTTATTCTCAGGGTCAGTCAGTTTTAGCCTAAAGAGTCAGGGTTTAGGTCAGATCTGAGCCCGAGGGCTCAGTGGGGCACTGGGGTCAGCCAGGGCTTTAGACCTTATATCTTTTTTATTTTGGCCTTGGGGCTCAGTGGCCTAGGGCCTAGGCAGTGTTTAGTTAGCAGTATAGAGCTATTTATATTGTTTTAGAGTAGGCATGTGGATGATCTTTTATTTTTTATTTATTATTTATTTATTTTAAAAATTACAAAAGAGTTTAGGTTTATTTAATTTATTTTTATTTATTTTTAGTTTATTGATTTTATATTTGATTTAGGTTAATTTTTTTTATTTTATTTAGTAATTTATTTGTTTATTTTATTTTTATTTATTTTATTATATTTAGTTTAGTTTATTTATTTTAGTTTATTTATTATTTTATTATTTAGGTTTAGGTTTTTTTTATTTTTACATTTAGGTTTAGGTTTATTTTATTTTTTTAGTTTAGGTTTATTTTATTTATGTTTATTTTTAGGGTTTTATTTTTAGTTTAGTTTATTTGTTAGTTTATTATTTTATTTATTTATTTAGGGTTTATTTAGTTATTTAGGTTTATTTATTTATTTAGTTTTTTTTTAGGTTTATTTTATTTTACTTTAGGTTTATTTTATTTTATTTTGGTTTTATTTTTAGTTTAGTATTTTATTTATTATAGTTTTAGTTTTAAGTTTAGGTTTAGGTTTTAGTTTATCTTTTATTTTTTATTTTGGTTTAAGTTGAATTTATTTTATTTTATGTTTTATTTAATTTAGGTTTAGGTTTTAGGTTTTAGGGTGGGTTTATGGTTTAGGTGTTTAGGTTTAGGTGGGTTTTAAGGTTACTTAGGTTTTGGGTTTAGGGGTTTCTTTTAGGTTTAGGGTTTAGGGTCTATGTTTTAAGGTTCAGGGTTTAGGATTTTAGGGTTTAGGGTTTAGGTTTAGGGATTTTAGTGTTTAGGGATTAGGTTTTAGGTTTAATGTTCAGGTTTTAGTTTAGAGTTTATGGTTCATTATTTGTTTAATATAGAATAAATTCAAATTCAACATTTCTTCTCGATTTCATCAAGCAAGTAACACACCAAGTTGTCTAAGACTCAAGCAATAGCATAGATAAAAAATGTGTAGGCATAGAGCAAATCAAAAACCTTAGATAACTTGAACCATCTTTAATGTAAATACAGAGTTCCGTAAGCAGTAGATCGAACTGACTGTTCTTCAATTTCTTCAGTTCCCATTAGAACCACCCTGGCCTCTCGAGTAGCGGGATCCACCATCATATCCCCAATCTCTCCCTCCTTCACCACAATGGTTATAACCTCTATCGTTCCTTCTACCTCCACAACCACCACTACTCCTACTACCACCTCCATACCCACCAGCACCTCTAGATCCCCCACCACCACTATGATAATCGCCTTTATGTTCACCTCCATCGCTAGATCTAGATTGAGTCTTGTTAATTGTGATGTTCCTACCATCAAGGTTCTGCCAATTCTTAGTGTTTAGATTTAGGTTTTAGTTTATTAGGTTTTAGGGTTTAGGTTTATTTTTTAATTTATTTAGTTACTTTAGCTTTAGGTTTAGGGTTTAAGGTTTTCAGTTTTGCATTTAGGGTTTAGGGTTTAGGATTTTTTATGGTTTAGGGTTTTCGGTTTAGTGTTTAGGATTGTAGGTTTAGGGTTTAGGGTTTAGGATTTAGGGTTTATGTTTTTTTAATTAAGTAAACCCCAGTAGTTTAGTTTATTTAGTTTATTTATTTTATTTAGATTTATTTTATTTAGTTTAGTTTATTTATTTTAGGTTTATTTATCTTAGTTTAGGTTTTATTTTAGTTTATTTTAGGTTTTGGTTTTAGGTTTAATTTTAATTTAGTTTTTTTTATTTTATTTTTAAGTTTAGGTTTTATTTTTTTATTTTTTAGGTTTAGTTTAATTTTAGGTTTTTTTGGTTTAGGATTAGTTTGTTTTAGTTTATTTAATTTATTTAGTTTAGTTTGCTTGTGTTTTATTTTATTTAGTTTAGGTTTATTTTATGTACATTTTTATTTTAGGTTTAGGTTTTTTTTATTTAGGATTTAGGTTTTATTATATATTTTTTTACATTTTATTTTAAGGTTTATTTTTTAGGTTTAAGTTTTTAGTTTCATCTTTATCAGGTTTTTATTTTATTTTAAGTTTAGTTTTATTTTATTTAGGACCTTTATTCTTAAGTTTATTTTATTTTTAAGTTTAGTTTAGCTTTTTATTTTATTTTATTTTATTTTGCTTTAGATTCTTTATTTATTTAATTTTAAGTTTATTTACAGGGTTTAGGTTTTGCAAGATTTAAGTAGGGTCCTAGGCCCAGGCCTGTTTAGGGTTTTGGCCTAGGGTCTGGGCGGCTCATGGCCTCAGGGTCAGGGCCAGCCCAGGGCCTCAGGCCTTTAGCCCAGGAGAGGCCTTTAGAATGGGCCCCAGTGGCTCAGAGGTGCCCATGGTCAGGTCACTTAGCCCAGTTAGTTTAGGATCCAGCCTGTGCCCAGGGATCTTGTTATGTAAGGCCTAGGTGATGGCCCACTGCCCAGAGCCCAGGGTCTGTTTAGGGCTTAGGCCCAGGGCTTTAGGGCCTAAGCCTGGGGGAGGGTCCAAACGTTTAGGCCTGGCCCAGTTTAGGGCCCAGGAGGGCCTGGGTGGTATGATCTTTTAGGGTTTAGGGTAGGGTTTAACCTAAAAGTCTGGTCTCATTTATTTATATTATTTTATCCATCTTAGTTTATTTTATCATATTTAAATTTATTTCATTCTTTATTTAGTCTTTTATTTATCTTTAGTTTATTTTTTAGTCAGTCAGTGTTTATCTTCATTAATTTATTTTATTTTGGCCAGTTTAGGTTTAGCTAGCATTTGTTTATGGTGTGGTCAGTTTAAGCATTTATGGTCTTGGGCCCAGGTCAACACTCAGCCTCAGCCTGGACTCAGGGGTTTGCCCAAGGCCCAGGCCCAGGTCAGAGCCCAGGGTCAGGTCAGGGCCTGGGGCCCAGCCTTGGCCTAGGGCCCAGTGGCCCAGGCCTGTGGCTGGGCTCACTAGCACCAGTTCATGGCCCAGGGTCAGGTCACCCATCAGGCAAGCAGGGTCCCGGCCTGGCCCAGGGCCTGTAGAGGCCAGCCAGGGCTCAGGGCCAGTGGCCCAGGCCCAGTTGGCCAGTGAGCCTGGCCTAAGTTGGGCCCAGCCCAGGGCCCAGTCCTAGGGCCCAGGGCCCAGGGCCCAGGGCCCATGGCCCATGGCCCAGGGTCAGTAAGGGCCAGGTCAGGGTCTGAGCCCAGGGCTCAGTCAGGCCTAGGGCCCAGGGTCAGGTCAGGGCCCAGGATCAGATCCAAGATCTTAGTGGCTCACTCCAGTCTGGGTCTGGCCTGCCTGGGGTCAGGCCTGGCCCAGGGGCCCAGGGCAGCAGCTCAGAGCCTGTAGCCCAGTGGCTGGGGTCAGGGCTCTGAGGGTCAGAGATCTTTATTATTTATTTATCTATTTATTTTTTTAAACTGTGAAACAGATTTAGGTCATTTTAATCCATTTATTATTTATCTTATCTTATTTATTTTATCCAGGTTTATTTTATTTTTATTTAGTTTAATTTATGCTACTTTAGATTTCTTTTATGTTTAGTTTATTTTTTAGTGCCTATTTTTTTATTCTTTAGTTTAGTTTTATCCTTTAGTAAGTTTTATTTTTTATTTAGGTTTAGGTTTATTTATTTTATTTTTTAGGTTTTAGGTTTTATAGGTTTATTTTTTAGGTTTTATATCTTAGTAGGTTTCTTTTAGTTTATTTTATTTTATTTAGTTTAGGTTTAGGTTTAGTTTAGTTTATTTTAGGTTTGTGTTTAGGTTTTTAATTTAGTTTTTTTTTTTTGTTTAGGTTTCAATTTATTTTATTTTATTTTAGATTTTGGTTTTTTTAAGTTTTGGGTTTATGTTTTATTTTTTTATTTTAGTTTAGTTTATTGTTTAGGTTTTGGTTTTTATTTAATTTAATTTTTTATTTTTTTAGGTTTATTTTATTTTTATTTTAGGTTTAGTTTTTATTTTTTTTATTTTATTTATTTATTTAGTTTAGTTTAGGTTTTTATTTATTTGATATTAGTTTAGTTTTTTTAGGTTAAGTTTAGGTTTAGGTTTTAGTTTATGTTTTTTTTTAACTTTTTTATTTTGGTTTAGGTTTTTTTAATGCTATTTTAAGACTAAAAAGATGCCAGATGAGTGGAGGAAGAGTTTGTCGATTCCTATATTTAAGAATAAAGATGATGCACAATAGTGTGCAAATTATAGAGGAATTAAGTTAATGTGTCATACAATAAAATTATGGGAGAGTAATTGAGCATAGGTTACGATGTGATACAAAAGTTTCTCACAACCAGTTTGGTTTCATGCCAGGTAGATCTACTATGGATGCTATACATTTGTTAAGATTTTCGATGGAGAAGTATAGAGAAAGTAAGGAGGATCTACACATGATATTTATTGATTTCGAGAAAGCTTATGACAAAGTTTCAAGAGATGTTCTTTGGAGAGTTCTAAAATAGAAAGGAGTTAATATTAGTTATATTCAAGTCATTAAGGTTATGTATACTAGAGCTGTTACTTGTGTCCAAACACAAGGAGGTTTGATAAAATATTTTCCTATTTCAGTTGGATTACATCAACGATCAGCTTTAATCCCTTATCTATTTTTTTCTTTAGTTATAGATGTTCTTACTAAACATTTACAGGAAGATGTACCTTGGTGTATGCTTTTTGTTGATGACATTCTTCTTGCTGATAAGACTAGAGAGGGAGTCCAAGAGAAACTTGAATTATGGAGGTCAACATTAGAGTCTAAAGGTTTTCATTTAAGTATATCTAAAACAAAATATATCGAGTGTAATTTTAGTTGTAGAAGTTATAGGTAGTGTTGTGACATTAGGTTAACAAGCTGTTAATAAGAGTGAACGATTCAGATATTTAGGCTCTATTGTTCAAAATGATGGTGAAATAGATGGAGATATTATTATCAGAATTCAAGTTGGATGGTTGAAGTGGAGGAATGCATCTAGCCTATTATGTGATAGAAAAGTTCCACTTAAACTTAAGGAAAAAGTTTATAAGATGGTGGTAAGACCTGCAATGACTTATGGTGCAGAATCTTGGCCAATAAAAGAGAAGCATTAGACTAAGTTAAGTGTTACAGAGATGAGGATGCTAGGGTGGATGAGTGGCAATACTCTTAGATATCAAATATGAAATGAGTATGTTGTAAAAAAGTGAGAGTTCCAAAGGGTAGATAAGATTAGAGAGAGTCACCTTAGATGGTTTGGCCACATAAAGTGTTGGTCGTCCGATGACCCTATTAAGAGAGTAGATGCATTAGATTTGCCTTATGTTAAAAAAAGTAGAGGTAGATCTTAAAAGACTTAGTTAAGATGTATGCAAAATGACTTTAGTATACTTGAATTAAATGAGAATTTGACACATAATAGGACATAATGGAGATGAAGGATTCATGTTGCCAACCCCACTTAGTGGGATAAAGGCTTGTTATTGTTGTTGCTCTTGTTATTATTTAGGTTTTCTTACTTATTTTATTTTTATGTTTTATTTAGTTTAGTTTTAGGTTTTTAACTTTTTAGGGTTTAGGGTTTAGTTTGGTTTATGTGTTTAGGATTTAGGGTTTGCAGTTTGGGTTTGGGTTTTGGGTTTAGGTTTAGAGTTTAGGGTTTAGGGTTTAGTTTAGGGTTTTAGGGTTTAGGGTTTAGGATTTAGGGTTTAGGGTTTAGAGTTTAGGGTTTATTGGGGTTTAGGGTTTAGGGATTAGGTTTTAGGTTGTAGTTTTAGTATAGGGTTTATGGTTTATGATTTTTTTTAACAGAGAATAAATTCAAATTCAACATTTTTTCTTTTCAATTTCATCAATCAAGTAACACATTATGTTTTCTAAGTCTCAAGTAATGACATAAATAAAAATTGAGCAGGCATAGAGCAAATCAAAAACCCTAGATAACTTGAACTGTCTCTACTGTTACTACACAGTTCCATAAGTAGTAGATCAAATGGGCCGTTCTTCAATTTCTTCGCCTCATCAACCACCCCTCTCGAGTATCTGATCCACCATCATATCCCCATCTCCCTTCTTCCCACCACGGCAGAACCTCTCGCCCGCCTCCCACAACTACCACTACTCCGACCACCACCTCCATATCCACCAGTACCTCTAGATCCCCCACCACTACTGTGATAACCGCCACCACTACCTTCTCCTCCATCGCTAGATCTAGACTGAGTCTTGTTGACTGATGTTCCTGCCATCAAGGTTCTGCCCATTCTTAGGGTTTAGGTTTATGTTTAAGTTTATTAGGTTTTTGGGGTTTAGGTTTATTTTTAGTTTATTTATTTACTTTAGCTTTAGGTTTAGGGTTTGGGGTTTAGTGTCTGGTTTAGGTTAGGGTTTAAGGTTTAGGGTTTAGGGGTATTGGGGCAGTTAGCATTAAAGTTTGAGGGTTTAGATTTTTAGAGTTTAGGTAGGGTTTAGGGTTTAGGATCAGGTTTAGGGTTTAGGGTTTAGGATTTAGGGTTTATGGTTTTTTTTTAATTAAGTAAAACCCATAGGTTTTAGTTTAATTAGTTTATTTTATTTTATTTTATTTTAGTTTATTTATTTTAGGTTTTATTTATTTAGGTTTATATATTTAGTTTTTTAGGTCTGGTTAGGTTATTTTTTTAAATGAGTTTTATTTTATTTTATTTTAGGTTTAGGTTTTATTTTCTTTTAGGTTTAGGTTTTATTTTAGGTTTAATAGGTTTAATTTTATTTTAGGTTTAGGATTATTTTAGTTTGTTTATTTTACTTAATTTTACTTTAGGTTTAAGTTTAGGTGTATATTTTATTTATTTTAGTTTAGTTTATAGTTTAGGTTTAGGTTTTATTTTATTTTTTTTATTTTTAGGTTTTTTTTATAATTTAGGATTTAGATTTTATTATTTATTATTTTTAAATTTTATTTTAAGGTTTATTATTTAGGTTCAAGTTTTTATTTAGTTTTTATTTTATTTTGTTTTAGATTTATTTTATTTTATTTCGCTTAGTTTATTTTATCGAGCACTTTATTCTTAGGTTTATTTTATTTTAGTTTAGTTTAGGTTTTATTTATTTTGTTAGTTTATTTTTTATTATTTATTTCTTTAGTTTAGGTTTAGGTCTTAGTCTGGTTTTATTTATTTATCTTTAGGTTTTATTTATTTTATTTTTAGGTCTTATTTAGATCAGGTTTAGGAGGTTGTGGTCAGGATCAGAGCCCAGGTCTTGTTAGGGCTTGGCCCAGGGCCCAGGTCAGTGGCTCAGGGCTCATGGCTCAGTGGCCTAGGGCCTAGGTTTAGCCTTTGGATCTGGCCTCAGGCCCATAGCCTGGTGGGTCATAGGATCCTGGAGTCAGGTTAAGTCAGGGTCCAGGCCTTTAGGGTCAGACTCCAGCCCAGGGCCAGGGTTTAGGGTATAGCCCAGTGGCCCAGTGTTAGGCCCAGGGCTCAGTGGTTAGGCTCAGTGCCCAGGGCCCAGGGCCCAGGGCTCAGGGCTCAGATTGGCCCAGGGTTAGCCTAGTGGCCTCAGTTTAGGCCCAGAGCCCAGGGCAGGAGTCAGGCTAGGCTTTTAGGGCCCAGGGCCTAGGATCAGGGCCTGGGCCCAGGATCTTAGGGTTTGTGGGTCTTTTAAATAAGCAAACCCACCAGGGGTTTATTTAGTTTATCCAGATTATTTTATTTATTTAAGTTTTATTTACATTTATCTCATTTTAGGTTTATTTTATTTTTATGTAGTTTGTTTATCTTTAGGTTTATTCATTTTAGTTTAGGTTTTATTTAAGTTTATTTTTTTAGGTTTAAGAGTTTATGTTATTTTTTTTAGCATAGTTTTATTTTTATTTTTTTTTAGGTTTTTTTTATTCTTGGTAGGTTTTTTTTAAATCATTAGTAGGTTTTTTTTAGGTTTATAGGTTTATTTTAAGTTTATTTTATTTTAGTGGTTGGTTTAGTTTAATTTATGTTTAGTTTATTTTAGTTTAGGTTTATATTTATGCTTATTTTGTTTATTTTAGGTTTAGGTTCTTTTTTTGTTTAGTGTTTAGGTTTATTTTATTTTATTTTTAGGTTTAGGTTTTTATTTAGTTTTTATTTTATTTAGGATTTTTATTTTTAGGTTTATTTTATTTTTTAGTTTAGTTTAGGTTTTTATTGATATTATTTTATTTTAGTTTTTAGTTTTTATTTTATTTTATTTTTAGTTTTAGGTTTAGTTTTTGGTTTAGGTTTTAGTTTAGGTTTTTATTTTATTTTATATTTTATTTTATATAGGTTTAGGTTTAGTTATTTTTTTTATGCTTTATTTAGTTTAAGTTTAGGTTTGTTAGGGTTTACAATTTAGGGAGGTTTGGGGGGTTTAGGGTTTAGGTCAGGTTTAGGTTTAGGGTTTTAGGGTTTAGGTTTTAGGTTTAGGGTTCAGTTTTAGTTTAGGGTTTTGGGTTTTGTTTTTTAACAGAGAACAAATTTAGATTCAACATTTTTTCTTTTTGATTTCTTCAACCAAGTAATAAACCAGGGAAGTGAGGTAATCAAATGACCTCCTTGGGGCTTGCTAAAGCCTTATGTTCTTGGGATGTCTAGACTATATACCCATTACCATTCAATCTTATATAAATCAACACATGAATAGAGGAAAGAGAACTCAACATTCATACACTTAAGCTATAAGCACATGCATTTCTTATGTATTTATACCTAACATTATAACACATATTATTATTCATTTATAAGCTTTTGAAAAATTCATTTGGATTTAATAGTGATAATAGGCACATATATATTAAATTAAATCAACACATGCAAGCTTACATAAAGGAATTCCATTTTATTTTACTTGATTTTGAAAAGATGGATGCATGAATTCAAATGACATACAAAATTTAACATGATTGGAAAGAGGACAATCAAATATAAGCATGTGATTCATTCAACCAAACTAGTTCTTAAGGACAATCAAATGAAATAAGATTATTTAAAGCAAACCAAAGCTTATTTATTAATTAAGTTTTGGATTTAATTTTATTTAAAGAGGAGAAGAGAAATCATCACTTATTGTTTTAAACCCGTTCCCACATTAGTGATTTGATTTAATTTACAGAAATGAAATTAAGTTGATTTTATGGGTTAATTAAGTTGAACTCTTAATCAAATTAATTAATTACCCTTACTTATGTCACCTTAAAGTAAATAACTAAATAATTATGAGCCAACATGATATGCATGGAAAATAAACTTACAATGATCCTAGGAAATAAAAGGCCTAATGCAATTGGCACCTGATTAATACTTAATTAGATTGGGACTTCCTTAATTACTCTTATGGTTTTCCCACACATGTGGACTAACCATAATTTCATTAAACTCCTTTAATTTTAAACACCTAAAGATCTACCCTATGATTTAATTAATTAAGGTCTGATGTGATTATGATATCAAGTTGATTAAGTGATTTAATTAAATAGTTAAATCTTAATTAATTTCATCTTAAAAAATGGTGAAATGAACTTATGGAAAGGGGTTCCAACCCTATTCCTTAGTTCACTTACTATTGAACAATGATTAATAAACTTAATTAACCAATTTATTACTGTTCATGTGATTAATTAATCA
Organism: Cymbidium sinense; assembly: GCA_021442155.1. Taxonomy (NCBI): domain Eukaryota; kingdom Viridiplantae; phylum Streptophyta; class Magnoliopsida; order Asparagales; family Orchidaceae; genus Cymbidium; species Cymbidium sinense. The sequence goes on along the minus strand of CM038218.1, from coordinate 56,918,951 downwards.
TTAATTAACTTAAAAGAGTAGTTATGGTTTAATAGTCAATTTTCCTAATTAAGTGAGCAATGAATTCGATGAAAATTATGGGAGGCACAGGCCATCCCATTAAATTAACCCATAAAATTTGGCATTAATTGCTCAAGTAATTAAGGAGTAATTAAGCTAATTAATTTTGTAATTAAACTTGAATTACTATTCAAAATTAGTTAAGATCATTTTTAATTAATTCTCCTCTAAAATACTATTAAAATGAGTATTTACTTACATTTTGTTTTTATTTTTCTATGATGTTCTATGATTTTTAGAAGTTTCATCCATTAAAAATGATTAATTAAGCTTAATCCTATTGGCGCCATGTGGTGCCTTGGGATTGGCTACTTAAACTTATCTGACTCAATGCCAACATGGTGATGACAGATGCGCTTTCTTGTTCATCATCCATCTAAGATCAGATGGCTTTGATTAATCCCACAGCTTAATAGGATCAAATCAAATCGATCTGATAGATCAAATCGATCTGACAGATCAAATCACCGTCCATTTTAAACATGTGAAATGGACAGTGCGTGATCGAACATCATGTGAGTGAGGGAGAATGGAGTCTGACCGACATTTCTCACTTGATTTGAGCTTACCCAAGCTCGAATCAACTCCAAAAGTATCCCACACCTTCATGGCATCGATCGGAGGGGATCCAACAATCAAGATCACACGAGATGAAAGTTTTCTTCAAAAAGCCCCAACCCATTTTTTCCTAAGAATAAGCTTTGGAAGCATACCTCATCGGAGCTCAAGACTGGCAGCTCAAATGATTGAAGAAGCTTCATCTAGTGGAGATGAAGCCCTCTTTAGTAGCAATTAGATCAATTCCTTGATGTTCGCTCAGAATGCCATGAACGATGATAGCTCAACTTTGATCAAAGTCCCCATCTAATGCTCGAAGCTTGGGAGATGATTTGTTCTTGCTTGACAAGCCCTGGGGAAGGTGTGAGCAAAGTTAATCTGAGTTTGATGGAGAAATGGGGAAGTTAGGTAAAAAATGGGAGTGTCCTATTTCAAAATGGATGGGAATGGAATTTTTTGATCAAGGAATGAGATTGGGAGCTTAGGGAATGGCTCTCATCTTGGGTATGGCTCGAGGAATGATTTGTGTGTGTGTTTGAGTGGAAATGAGGAGTCAGATACCCCTTCATCTTGATCAGATTGTAGGATCAGGTTTGGCTTCTATTTTCCATCCGGCCATCTCAGGGTGCCATGGGTGGTAGGGAGGAGGTGAGTTGGCTCAGCTTCGTTGGTTTAAGGTGTGGAGGTGGCTGTCAAGGAGGAATCATTAGTGTCCTATGGGTTTCACATGCTCCAATAGGTAGGGCTAGGTGATTTTACCTCCCATCAGTCATGTCCGATCCAATAACCCCTTGGGTCAGGTTGGAGAGTGTCCTAGGTGCCTAGGTGGACCATTGGAAGAGTACCAAGTGGCCAAGAAATGGAAATGACAACTTACATGGGTGATTTATCTCATGTGATTCCTTTGACCCAAGGGTAGAATGATCATTTAGCATTGGATTTGACTTGGCCAGATTTGAAATCAGACAAAAGTGGATTAGCCCAAATTTCAAGTCAATTAGAGTTGATTTATTTAGGTTTGCCTCAATTTGACTCATTTAGGTCAAATTGGGTTAGGTTGGTCAAGTTGAACAATTGGTCAAATTGGGTCAAACCAAGGGTTGGGCCAAGTTCATATGATTATTTGGGATGTATTGGTTCAATTAGTTTGGTTTAGTTTGGCTTAGATTTGATTTTGGCTCATTTGAAATTATTTGCATCAAATGGGTTAAGTTGACCAATTTGATGAAATTGGCCAAATTGGCTTGGGTTAGGTGTTGGTTTGGGTTTAGTTGACCAATTGAAGATGATTGCAGGCTTTGGTTTCAATTAATTTAGATTTGGTTTTGATTTTGGCCAACCTGAACCTTTAGGTCAATTTGGGCTATGTAGGTCGATTGGGTTCAATTAGGTCCAATCATAGATTTAGTCAAGTTTAACAATCAATTTTGAATGAACTTGAGTCATTGGTTGCAATCAATTTGGTTTATATTTTAATTTGACCCAATTTGGTCTTTTAGGTCAATTCGGGTCAACTTGGGTCAAGAGGGACAATTGGGTTTGGTTTGACTCAATTGAAGGTCAATTCATATTCAAATATTGATTTTGATTTGGTATGAATCATTGGTTTTAAGGGACTTGTCTTAAGTTGCACTTTAGCTAGTTTGGATTCATATTGGTTAAGGGGTTGACTTGGTCAAATGACTAAGTTGACTTGGTTTGACCTAATTTATGATAATTGATCAACCTAGGGTGATCAACAATCATGATGGGAGGCTCTGATCAACTTTGTTCAATCTAATTTTGGTAGGATTAGAACTTAGCTCAAATAGATCAAATTGGCCACATTGGGTCAAGTGGACCAATTGGGTTTAGTTGGTTTAATTTTTGGTTGAGTTTGATTTAGTTGAGTTTATATATGGATTTGGGATTGATATATAATTGTAATTGGTTCAAATGGGTTTTGGTTCATTTGAATATTTCAAGTCAAAAGGGTTGTTTGACATGGGTTGATTTTGGTTTGGCTTGATGATTGTAGATTTAATTTATATTTGTGAACATGATTGAAGGTATGTTTGATTCATGAGAAAATCAATTGAATTTGGGTTTTGGAATGAAGAAATTTGGCTAAGTCCATAGAGTTGGGTCGTGCGGCTTAGGTTTGGATTTTAATTTGGTTTGATTTAGTTTTCATGATTTAAATATCTATAGTTCATTTCAATTTGTGAAGATGATTGAAAATATGATTGATTTATGAGAAAATAAATTGAGTTTGATTTGATTTGGATTAAGATTTGGTTAAGTCCATGGGATAGGTCATATGGCTTAGGAAGGGTTTTGATTTAATTTGATTTAGTTTGATTTAGTTTTGATCATTTGAATATAGATTTGATTTATATTTAAGAATATGATTGAAGATATAAATTGAATATGAGAATATCAATTTATTTTGGATTGATTTGGATTAAGATTTAGCTAAGTCCATGGGATATGTCATATGGCTTAGAAAGGGTTTCAAGTTTGGATTTGATCATGGATTTCAATCATTTGGTTTTGAAATTTGGGTTTGGATTTGGATTTTAATTTGATGTTTGAATTGAACTTGAGGTTTCGTTTTAGAAGGTGAACATGGATTGGATTTGGGTTATAGGGTAAGTGGATTATCCTAATCCCTAAGGCATAACCTAATCCTATGGTTAACCCTTCTAAGTACTTAGGCTTAGGTTAAGTGTTTACCTAATTGTTTGAAGTGTCTTATGTCTAGAGAAGTCATAGTGTCTAGAAGACTCCTATGTCTAAGATGGGAAAATTGAATTCACACTCCAAAAGTGAGGTCAACAAGCCTTAGGCTCTATAGTGTTGCCCTTGGAGATAGATGATTGGAAGACCAAAGGCAAGTTTCACATTATATACTCGGATACATCTTTCAATGCTTTGCTTGGGAAACCATGGATACATTATAACAACATAGCTCCATCCCTTCTATATTAATGAATGAAGTTTATGAGAGGTGAGATTGTCTACTATGTTAAAAGAGATCTCAAGCCATTTACAGTTCATGAGGTTGGCATATATGAGGATGCGGCTTACAACCCCCCTCAAAATTTCCAAGTCTATTCTCATGAACATGGCCAAAGTTTAAAAATAAAAGAAAACAAAAATGAAAAAGAATGAGAAAAAGAAAAAGAGAAGAAAAGAGAATATGAAAAAGAAAATAAAAGGGAGTGGAAATAGACTTGGAGGGGGAAGTGGTGCCTGACATTAGATTTCACCTATAGTTTATTACTCATTTCGAACATATGGGTAGGACGACCTGACCTCAACCAAGTAGAGGAAGAGGTGAGTTTAGAGGTAGTCCTAGGGGTGGAAAACCTTCTTATTGGCCACCCAATAAAAGGTTTGTCCTAGCTACCAGGAGTACACCTACTATCCATATAGACTTAGAATCTAGTTCATATGGTGAGTCTTATATGGTTAGCACACTGGCCAACTCTTCTTAGCAGTAGATTCCCTTGGAGGTGACACTTGAGCCAGATAGCGATAAATACCGAGCTCCAAAGCAAAGCATAAGTGTATCCAAGTCTATATGTAAAACATTTGGGCATCGGTTGGAAACTTTAGCTCTGACCCCACTTTCCTCTCAAAAAGCTGAGGGCTTGGTAGTTAAGGAAGCCCCTACGTGATCCACAAGTGTCAAGACTCAGAGGTTCTTTCTGGGAGCATCATCCTCCAGTCAAGAAGTTGATGCAGAACTTGAGGATGATTCATATAAAGATCTAATAAAATTACCTTTTGATTGGTACTTTCTTTGTGTTCATAATTTAGCAAAGAAAGGGTTAATCCCACATACTTGGTCAAAGCACAGGTCAGACTACTTCAAAAGAATATGAAAGAACAAATACAAAAGCTCTCAATCAATACCGGGACTACGATTCAGTACAGTGGGTCCAGTCGATGATGACTATTACTGCTTAATCATTACCAATCATTTGGAATCTAATAGGTTCTTTTTAAATCATAATAACTCATATGAGGAGCTGTTCTTAGAAACTTTAGATGATCCAAATGATTTTAAAGTCAAAGATGAACTGCCAGAGTTGAAAGAAGAGATCAAGTCAACCATCGACGAGCTCAAGGAAATCAATTTAGGAACTGAAGAAGATCCACGCCCGACATACATCGGTTCTTTATTGAATGAAATTGAAACCAATGACTTAGTTAGGCTATTGATTGAGTTTAAGGGCTACTTTGCATGGAGTTATGAAGAGATGCCTGGATTGGTTCTTGACGTAGTAGTCCATAAACTAACAATAGAGCCTACTGCTAACCCTATCAAGCAAGCTCTAGACACATGCAATTAGATATAGAACAACAGGTCATTTATTTAGTCAAGAAATTAATCGATGCTGGCTTCATTCGAGAAGAAAAATATCCTACTTGGTTAGCCAGCATCGTCAATTAAGAAAAAAATGGGCAAATTCACATATGTGTTGATTTTAGGGATTTAAATAATGCATGTTGAAAAGATGAATTTCCACTATGAATCCTGAAGTTGATGGTGGACATTGCCTCATCTCATGCATTATTCTTTTTCATGGATGGCTCATTTGGATATAACCAAATAAAGATGGCCCATTAAAGATGAAAGAAACACTACTTTAGAACCTCACCGTAATCTATTACTATAAGGTCATGGCTTTTAGCCTTAAAATGCCTACATACCGGGCTGAATCAAATCTTCAATGAAGTCATTCATCATTAAGTCGAGTGCTATGTCGATGATTTTGTGCTCAAAAGTAGAGAAACGGAAGACCATCTCTTTGACTTGAGAGTAGTTTTCAAACATTTAAGATAATTTAACCTCAAAATGAACCCCCTGATGTATGCATTTGGAGTAGATATAGCAAAATTCATTGGGTTTGTTGTCTAACACCAGGGAATCTAAATTGATCTAGAGAAGCTTAAGGCGATATTAAAAATGCCACCCCCTAAAAGTTTAACTCAACTTAGATCATTCGAAGGGTGGTTGGCATATCTAAGATGCTTTATATCCAACTTATCAAGAAGATGTCATCTATTCTCAACACTTGTCAAAAAAGACACCAAGTTCAAGTGGGAAGACAAGTATGAGCATTCCTTCGAAGATATCAAGCATTACCTGATGATGAAGCCCTATCTCTGCAAGCTACTCATACTTTACACTAATACATTAGAAGACTACCTTGGTGATTTGTTGGCCCAAGCCAATGACGAAGAGAAGGAAAATGCACTCTACTACCTCAACTGTCATCTAATCTATACTGAGGCTAATTATCAATCCATGGATACAGCTAGTCGATGCCACCAATGTTAAATACATGATGTGGTCCTACACTAACCACCCAACATTCTACATCCTACAATGGCCTCATGGCCATTCAAGTGTTGGGATACCGACATAGTGGGTCCTATTGATCCTCTTTCTTCCAAGGGCCATCAGTTCATCTTAGCTGCTACTAACTAATTTTCCAAATGGGCGAAGGAGATTTTGCTTAGAGAGGTCACAACTCAGCATGTGCTCTAATTTTTTAAGAACCAGATCGTGTATAGGTTTTGAGTGCCTCGATAAATTATATCTCTGATAATGGTACCGCATTCAAGAGCACTGAGATCAACTTTTCTTAGAGACATAGAATAGATTGGAGATATTTAACCATCAACTACTCGAGGGTAAATGCTTAGTAGAACCCTTCAAAAAATGCATTTAAATACAAGAGACACAATAACAATAAGTTTACAGTGGTATGAGTAGTTAGTTGAAGCCTTATGGGCCTACTGAACCACATATGAAAATACAACTCAATATACTCTTTTCTCCTTAGTGTATGGGTCTGAAGCTATTCTACCATTAGAAGTCCAACTCCCATCACTAAGGATTGTTGTGGGTAGCAAGATCACAATAGAGTAGAATGCAAAGTTGCAATTAGAAGAGCTTGAAGGTTTGGAGGAGAGACGCCTGCGGGCATGCCAAATCCTCGAGTTGTAAAAAGATAAAATGATTCAAGATCATAATAAGTTGGTCCATCCTAGAGGTTTTCAAGTAAGAGAGCTTATTTTAGATCTGAGGAGATCGATTGTTGCCCATTGTAAGATGGGAGGCAAGTTTGGACCCACTTGGGAAGGCCCTTTATCATAGAGAAGGCTTACTAAAGAGGATCTTATCAACTTATTAATCATAAGGTAGAGCACCCAATGCTTCCAATCAACGGGCTCTACTTAAAGAAATATAATAAATCATGTTTGAAAACAATTATCATCAATGAAAGTTCCATTTTGAATTCAATCTCTTCCATTTTGAAAGTATTCTTATTTGTGAATCTATCACGATGTGTTTAGGGTAGGTGTACGGAACTCAAGCAGCATTCTAACCTTCATTGACACAACACAAACACAAACTACATACAAACATATAAATTAAACACATATCTTTTATCTTAGGCTACTTTAAGTTAAGATAATGCCCCCAGTGACACTCACTCAGAAGCTGCTCTAGGTCTGGCTGACTAGCTACCCTACTAGTGTGTCACCCCAATGGTCCTCTTGCTTTGGAGGATGTAAGTCTGCTACACTTTCCTTTCTTACTTATTCATTACACACCGATAAGTGCCTTCTTAGTTTAGTAGGCCGTACTACATGGCCGATAAGCTACCTCATGTTGGCTTCATTAAAGAGGATGTGAGTCTGCTACACTTTCTTCTTTGATTAGCCTTCATGCTCTGATTTGGTAGAGTATATTTGAGGATTGGGATAGGTCCCCTAGTGGCTCCTTCCTTCCTAACTACTTCAAGTTTGCATTTAGTCCTTCTTCAGGGCTCCTTGCTTAGTAGTCACTTTAGGTTAGATATCATCTATCCCACCGATGATAGACTATCCCGATGATCAGTTCTACTTGGAAAGTTATAAGCCTACACACTTTCTTTTTAGATTGATCATTGCACACTGACGGGCAACTTAAGTTGGTTGGTTCTCACTATACTGATGGATACACTTTAGGTTGGTTGGTTCTCACACCTTAGGATACACCACTCATGGTAGATGTAAGTATGCTACATCTTCTCCTTGAGTTGGCCATCTTACACCTATAAGCTTTCTTTTTCAGGGCTCAGGATAACGTCCCTAGCAACACCTCCCCTTTGGGCACTATATTTGGATCACATCCTTTGCAATCCCATTTAGACACTACCCAAGTTACTATCGATGCTTTCCTAATCACCACCCATGTGGTTAGAGAATTCATCCTGTGGATGTGTAGATTCTCCCTTGGTCCAATAAATTTGAGATAGGTCAAGTCGGCATAGCCCTTTCTGAATATGGTCCCTCACACACTAACAGGGCCCACGCAAAGATATAAATAAAATATATATTCAGTTGTGGATTTAGGAAGATGCCCTTAGCGGTACCTTTTCCTAAGCAGACATCATATCTTTAGGGTAGTGTTAGCAAAACTCCCTATAGGAATCATCTGACTACCTTAAGTTGACATAAGTCCCCAACAACATTCACTCAGTAGTCATCCCTAAGTGAGGTTTGATTTGTTGTGCTACCAACAAGTCACCCTAGTGGTTTTTCCCTGATTTAGAAGATGTAAATATGCTATGCCTTCTTCCTAGCATAGCCATTGCACACCAAAAGCCAACCCCTTTGGTTGGCTAGCTCTACCCCATGGCAAGTAGACTATCCCTTCAGATTTGTAAATATGAGATAGGAGAAGTTTAATATAGCCCTTCTTAGTGGGTCCATCACACACTAAATAGTCCATAAATTAAATCTATTAAATTTGACCAAGCTCACATCCCTAGTGGATATTCCATTAATTTGAAATCAAACTAAACCAAACAAACCATATCAAATCAAATGAATTGAAGATAAAATTAATTTTGACTACTTTTGAGTTGACAGAAGTCCCCATTGACATTCACTCAAGAGTCTCCCCAGTCGGATTTGTTCTGCATCCAACAGGTCACTATAGTGATTGTTCCTTGCTTTGGAAGATATAAGTATGATATGCCTCTTCCTAACATAGACATTGCACATCGAATGGCAACCCCATAGGTTGGCTAGCTCTACCCCATAATTGGTAGACTATATCATTGGATTTGTAAACCTGAGTTAGGTCTAAGCTGAGATACCCCTTCTCAGTGGGTTCATCGCACACCGACAAGGTCCATACATTAACTCAGATTAAATAAAACACAATCTGATTTTCCCCAGTGGAGCTAAATCACAGCCTTCTCCCCACTAGAGCCCCAAATCATATGTAAACAAGTCAAGCAAACAAATCAAATTCAAAACCAACCACTCCAGTGGAGCCAAATTAAACCAACTCCCCTAGTAGAGTCTAAATTAAAGAAATCTAACCAAACACTTATTCCAAGAGGATACATCCCTAAACAAATTGATGAAATCAAACTCAAATCCCAATCCTAGGGGATAGCCTGAACCTGCTTCCCTAGTGGAAGGTTCATATACCCGATCCCCAGCAGACTCGAGCCCATATCTCTAGCAGATATGCCTCCCTATCAATTAAGACTATACAAATTAAAGTCAATTCGATCTTAATCCCTGGTGGATTATAGATTCTTATCCCTAGTATATTTTCCTTCCACAAATCATATTGTCAAATCAAATTCAAACCTTATCCCTAGCAAATTTTCTTCTTCTATGACCTCGACATTGACCCCTCACATCTCATGTCCAATGTATGTGTGATCCCCTAATGGATCTCCTCCATGTCCTTGACATGGAATTCTCATCAAATTTTATATTTTCTCTTATACATACCTTTAATACTTCAACAAAAAGCTTAATAATGTATTTGTTCAAATTACATCATCTTAACATTCTAATCAACATTTAATTATTTATGATGGTGCAAGCTCAAACTAACTATACAATATCATGTTAAACATATTATAATATGAGTTAACACATTATATTACATTATAATATATGATGTTATATTATAATTTGCTATAATATAATATATTTTCTAACATTTCACCTCATTAGAATCACTTAAAAGGAACAAATAACAAAATTTTCTCAAAATATGAATAATGTTCATTTTGGATGTAAAATTGTAATTTTTCTATTAGAAATGGTACAAAATAGCATAATTTTGGTGATGCTTCTTGACGAGTGCCATGAATTTGGGCAAATTCTTCCACCTCAACTTTCAATTTAAAATTTTTGTGAGTTTTGACCCAACTTATTATAACAAATGTAAAACATACTAAAATGTACAATAATTTTTAATAACACACCACCACATTCATATATATGTGAGGTTATATAGTTATGTACATTATATTTTAATATGCTTTCATATAATATATTATCTTACATTACACCTTAAAATGAATCACTTTAAGCACATAATTTATAAAATATGGTTGAAAAATGAAAATTTATTTTGGATACAAAATTCCATTCTTTTGATTAAATGACACACCATAGCACACCCCTAATGTTGTTCCCTAAACTTGCCTTAAATTTGGCCAAGTCCCATCATCTCAGCCCATAAATCAATATTTTTATGAATTATACCAGTACAAACTCTACTACATCATACTATAACAAACTAAAATATGCTAAACAATAAGTAGTAATACACAGTAGTATGCTATAATGCATGATGCTACACTATGTTATGGCATCCTATGTCATAATACACTATAACATATTACATTATATTATATTATATTGCATATCAAATCACAAGGGATTTCTTAAGATAAAACATCATAAAATTAGTCCAAATAATAAAAAACTATATATTTTAGTCGTATCACTTACATATTTTAAATCGAAATAATATATTATGATGCCATGCTCTACCAATTATGAATTTGGCCAAATTCAACCATTTTAAAGTCTAAATCAACATTTTTATAAATAATGCTACTGTAGGCTCAACTGCATGATTGTATAATACTAAAAGAATTTAAAATGTTAAGAACAGTATATTATGATATATGATGTTATACTATGCTACAACATATAGTATTTATTTAGAATATAAAATCTTGCTTTTTAGACTACAAGTGGCGTAGAACACCTTTGGTACTACAACCTAATTCCCATTTCAAATTTAACAAATTTCATCATCTGATTTATTAAATCAATCCTTTTATGATTTATATTAAAATAGACTATACACAATACCATATAAACTAAAACATTTCAAAACATTTTTTTCAAAAAAACACATCACTACATGATCAAATATACGATGCTAGATTATACTATAATATATGGTATTATAATATGAGATAGGGTTAGGGTTTAGGGAATTCAAATCTCTAATAGTCAAGGGAAAGTCTCTTGAAGAAATGTTCTATGTTAGGATTAGGTCATTCTTTAGATCTACTCCTAATGACATCTTTATTCAAAGTTTAAGGTTTAGAGTTTAGGGTTTGGGTTTAGGATTAGTTTAGGGTTGGGTTAGATTTAGGGTTTAGTGTAGGTTAGTGATGGTTTAGGGTTTAATGTCAGGGTTTGGGATTTGGGGGTGAGGTAGGTGGGGGTTTATGGTTTTAAGGTTTAGGGATTAAAGGGTTTAGGTTTTAGTTTTGGTTTTAGGGTTTTGGGTTTTGGGGTTTAGGGTTTATGGTTTAGTGTTTATGGTTTGGGACTTTAGGGTTTAGGGGGGTTTGGGGTTTTAGTTTTAGGTTTATGGTTTAAGATTTAGTTTAGGGTTTAATGTTTTTTTAATAGAGAACAAATTTAGATTCAACATTTCTTCTTTTTAATTTCATCAACCAAGTAGCACCCCAAGTTTTCTAAGACACAAGCGATGACATAGATCAAAAAAGAGTAGCCATAGAGCAAATAAAAAACTCTAAATAAGTAGAACCATCTTTACCATAAAGACACATTTCCATAAGCAACAGATCGGATCAACTATTCTTCAATTTTTTTAGTTCCCATCAGAACCACCCCCGCCTCTCGAATAGCGAGATCTTCAATCATATACCTCATCTCTCCCTCCGCCACCAACACAACTATAACCTCCATCGTTCTTCTTACCTCCATAACCACCACTGCTCCGACCACCACCTCCAAGTCCACCAGCACCTCCATATCCCCCACCACCACTGTGATAATCGCACCTCCTTCTCACCTCCACCACCGTGATCTAGACAGCCTATTGATGGTGATGTTTCTACCGTCAAGGTTCATGCCCATTTTTAAGGCTTAGGATTTAATGTGAGTTTAGAGTTTAGAGTTTAGGGTTGGTTTAGGGTTTAGGTTTGGGTTGTGGTTGTGGTAGAGTTTAGAGTTAGGGTGGGTTAATGTTAGGTTTAGGGTTTAGGGTTTTAGGGTTTAGGATTATAGGTTTAGGGTTTAGGACTTAGGGTTTAAGGTTTAGGGATTAGGGTTTTAGGGTTTAGTGTTTAGGGCTTTATAGTTTAGGGTTTAGAGTTTAGGTTTAGAAAGGGTTTAGTTTTTTTAAGCAAAAAGTAGGTTTAGTTTATTTAGTTGATTTAGTTTATTTTATTTATTTGAGTTTATTTTATTTTATTTTATTTAGGTTTACTTTTATTTTCTTTTAGTTTATTTATTTTAGGTTTATTTATTTTATTTAGGTTTTTTATTAATTTATTTTAGTTTAGGTTTACTTTTTATGAATTTTATTTTATTTTATTTTTGGTTTAGGTTTTATTTTATTTTTAGGTTTAAGTTTAGGTTTTATCTTTTTAGGTTTAGGTTTTATATTTTTATTTTAGGTTTATTTTAGGTTTTATTTTAAGTTTAGGTTTATTTATTTTTAGTTTATTTTTATCTTTTAGGTGTTGGTTTAGGTTTAGTTTATTTTAGGCTCAGGTTTAGTTTATTTTAGGTTTAGGTTTATGTTTTATTTATTTTATTTTTATTTATTTTAGTTTAAGTTTAAGTTTATTTTAGTTTATTTATTTTATTTTTATTTTAGGTTTAGTTTTTTTTTAGTTTAGGGTATAGGTTTTATTTTTTATTCACTTTTAGGTTTTATTTTTAGGTAATTTTTAAGATTAGGTTTTTATTTAGTTTTTATTTTATTTTATTTTATGTTTATTTTATTTTTATTTCACATTTAGTTTTTATTTTACTAAGGTTTTTTATTCTTAGGTTTATTTTATTTTTACTTTACTTTAGGTTTTTTTATTTATTTTTTGTTTATTTTTAAATTTTATTTTATTTTATTTTTAAGTTTTCACTTAGTTTTTAGTTTAGGTTTTTATTTTTATATTTTAAAATATTTTTATTTAAGTTTATGTGTTTATTTTATTATTTTAGTTTTGTATTAGGTAGTTTTTGGGTCTAGCCAGAGCCCAGGGCCCAGGGCCCAGTGGTTTGCTTAGTGCTAGGTAGGGTTGGCCCAGGGCTCAGGCCTTTAGTTTGGGTTTGGGTTTAGGGCCCAGTTTAGGGTTGGCCTAGGATAGGTTTAGGGTTTAGGGCCCAGGGAGATGGAGGGTGGAGTGGAGGGTTAAGGTTTAGAATTTAGGGTTTAGTAGGTGTTACAGGTAGAGGTCCAGGGTCAGGGTTTAGAGCAGGTTTTAGCTAGTTAGGTTTATGGTTTAGGATTAGGGTTTAGGGTTTAGGTTTTTTGTGGGTTTAGGGTTTAGTGTTTAGTGTTTGGTTTAGGGTTTGAGTTTTGGTTTGTCTTAGGTTTAGGGTTTTAGTTTAAGGTTTTTAGGTGGTTTATTTTTTTAAACAAAGAACAAATTCAGTTTCAACATTTCTTCTTTTTGATTCCATCAACCCAGTAGCACCGTAAGTTTTCTAAGATACAAGACATAGACCAAAAAAGAGCACACATATAGCAAATAAAATACCTAGATAAGTAGAACTATCTCTACTATAAAGACATAGTTCCATAAGCAATGATCGATTTACAATTTATCTAGTCTCATCAATGACCTCGCCTCTCGAGTAGTAGATCACCACATATCTCTGATCTCTCCTCCACCACCACCACAGCTGTAACCTCCATCGCTCCTCTGGCCTCCATAATCACCACTGCTCCCACCACCACCATATCCACCAGCACCTCTAGATCCCCCACCACCACTATGATAACGCCGCCTCTGCCCTCACCTCCACCGCCAGATCTAGACTAAATGTGGTTAATGGTGATTTTCCTATCAAGGTTCTGCCCATCCTTATGGTTTACATTTAGGTTAATTAGGTTTAGAGTTTTTTTAGTTACTTAGTTTAGTTTATGATTTGGGATTTATGGTTTAGAGGGGTTAGGGTTTAGGTTTAAGGTTTAGGATTTAGGTGGGTTAAGATTGGTTTAGGCTTTAGGTTTGTGGTTTAGGATTTAAGCCAGGGTTTTGGGGTTTGGGTTTTGGATGGTTTAGGTTTAGGGTTTAGAGTTTAGGTTTTTTTTTAAAAAAACTAAGTAAACCCATAGGTTTAGGTTTATTTAGTTTATATATATCTTCATTTATTTTAGTTTATTTCATCTTTATTTTTATTTAGGTTTATTTTTATTTTATTTTGTTGGTTTATTTATTTTAGTTTATCTTAGGTTTAGGTTTAGGTTTATTTTAATTTTAGTTTAGTTTTATTTTATTTTATTTTATGTTTAGGTTTTATTTTATTTTAGTTTATGTTTAAATTTTATTTTATTTTTTTTTTTAGGTTTTTTAGTTTATTTTAAGTTATTTTAGTTTAGGTATTTATTTTTAGTTTATTTATTTTTTAGTTTAGGTTTAGGTTTAGTTTAGGTAGTTTATTTTAGGTTTTTTTTTATTTATTTTAGTATTATTAGTTTAAGGTTTTATTTTATTTTAGGTTATTTTTTTTTTAGTTTAGTTTAGGTTATTTTTTATTTATTTTTAATTTAGGTATTTTTTTTAGGTTTAGATTTTATTTTATTTTATTTTAGGTTTATTATTTTTATTTTTATTTTATTTATTTTATTTAGGTTTTTATTTATTTTATTATTTTATTTAGTTTTGATTTTATATATTATTTAAGTAGGTGCATGTTAGTTTATGTTTCATTTATATCTTTATGTTGATTTATGTTTATTTATTTATTATTTATCATTAGTTTAGGATTTTTTAGCGGAGGGCCCAGGGTTTAGGTTTGTGGTTAGGTTTATGGTATAATAGGGTTTAGTTATAGTGGAGGTTTAGGTTTAGGGAGGTGGAGTAGGGTTTAGTTTAGAGTTTGGGTTTAGCCTTTTTAGGTGGTGGGTTTTAGGTATGTTTTAGTTTTTAGGGTGGGTTTTAGTAATTAGTTTAATGGTTTAGGGATTAAGGTTTAGGGTGTATTTTGGTTTTGGGTTTAGGGTTTACGATATAAGCTTTAGGTTTTTTTTTTAAGAAAAAAATTAAGTAAACTAGTAGGTTTAGGGTTTTTTGTTTAAGGTTTTCTTTTTTTAATAGAGAACAAATTCAGATTCAACATTACTTCATGTTGATTTCATCAACCAAAGTATCACCCCAAGTTTTCTATGCTACAAGCGATGATATAGATAAAAAATGAGCACCCATAGAGCAAATAAAAAACCCTAGATAAGTAAAATCATCTCTATTATAAAGACACAGTTCCATAAGCAGCAGATCGGATTGATCATTCCTCAGCTTCTCCAGTTCCCATCAGAACTCCCCGGCCTCTAGAAATCCTCCGCCCCTCCTACCTCCATAACCGCCACTACTCTTACCACCACCTCCATATCCATGAGCACCTCTAGATCCCCTACCACCATTGCGATAACTGTTGCCTCCGCCTTCGCCTCCATCGCCAAATCTAGACTGATCCTAGTTGATGGTGATATTCTTGCCCTCAAGGTTCTACCCATTCTTAGGGTTCAAGTTTAGGTTTATTAGGTTTTAGAGTTTAGTAAATTTTAAGTGTTAGTTTAGATTTTATTTATTTTAGTTTAGGTTTAGCTTTATTTTATTTTGTTTATTTTATTTTTATGTTAAGTTTAGAGCTTTTTTTAGTTTAGGGTTTAGGCATTACTTGTTTTTCAGTTTAGGTTTGTTTTTTAAGTTTAAGTTTTTATTTCGTGTTTTTTTATTATTTTATAGTTTATTTTATTTTATTTTATTAGTTTTATTTTATTTTTATTTTTAGCTTTTTTTTATTTTCTTTATTTTATTTATATTTTTTTTTTTGGTTTTATTTTATTTTCTTAGGTAGGTCATTTATTTATCTTTTAAGTTTAGCCAGGTCAGTGTATTTGGGTAGGGTTGGTCATGATTAGAGCCCAGTGAGCCCATGGTCCAGAGATTTGGCCTTAGTTTAGGGCTCAGTGGCTCAGTGGCCCAGGCCTAGGTTATTTGGCCTAGGGCCCAGGGAGATGGCTAGGTCAGGGTTTTTTTAGGTCAGGGTCAGTGGCCTAGGTCATAGCCCAGGTCAGAGCCTAGTTTTAGCCTAGAGTGGGGTGCCCAGGGCCCAGGTCCAGGGCCCAGGCCCAGTTTGGGCCCAGGATGTTTAAGCAGCCCAGGGCCCAGAGCCCAGATTTAAGTCAGCCTAGGGCCTTAACCCAGTCTGTCCCAGGGCCTGGTGGGGTAGGTGGCCCAGGTCAGTAGTCAGGGCCCAGGGCCCAGCACTCAGGTCAGATCTGAGCCCATGACTTTAAGGGCCTTTTAGTGGCCCAGGTCAGCCTGGGGCTTTAGAGTTTAGGATGCTTAGGGCTAGGTTTATCTTTATTACCCATTAGATTTAGGCCCAGGGCCCAGGTCAGAGTTTAGGCCCAGGGCCCAGCGTCATCAGGACTCAGTAAGGCATTTGGCCCAGGTCATCAGTGAGGGCCAGGGAGTTTCAGAGTGGAGGGCCCAGGGGCCCAGGGCCCAGGGTTTAGGGCCCAGGGCCTAGGGAGTGTAGTTTAGGGCCCAGGGTGTAGGTAGTTAGTGGTCCAGTTAGGGAAGGATTTTAGGGTTTAAGGTGGAGGATTAGTTTAGGGTTTATAGTTTAGGGAAAGTGTTTAGGGTTTAGGATTAGGGTTTAGTGTTTAAGGTTTAGGGTTTAGAGTTTTGGTTTTGGGTTTAGGTTAGTGGTTTAGGATTTATGGTTATGGTTTTTTTTAATAAAGAACAAATTCGCCAACATTTCTTCTTTTGATTCCATCAACCCAAGAAGACCGTAAGTTTTCTAAGATACACGACATAAACCAAAAAAGAGCACACATATAGCAAATAAAATACCCTAGATAAGTAGAACTATCTCTACTATAAAGACATAGTTCCATAAACAATAGATCGGATCGGCCATTTTACAATTTATACAAGGCTCATCGAATGACCTCTCTCGAAAGGTGGATCGACCACATATCTCGATCTATCCCTCCCACCACCACCACAAATGTAACCTCCATCGCCTCCTTCCATAATCATCATCACCACCACCTCCATATCCACCAAGACCTCTAGATCCCCCACCACCACTATGATAAGCCGTTTCACCTCCAGATCTAGATAAATGTGGTTAATGGTGATTTTCCTATCAAGGTTTATCCTTATGGTTTACGCTAGTTAATTAGGTTTAGGTTTAGTTTAGTTTTTAATTTTTTTAAGTTACTCTAGGTTTAGGTTTAGGATTGGGATTTATGGTTTAGGAGTTTAGGTTTGGGGTTTAGGGTTATAGTTTAGGGATTTAGGGTTTAAGGATTAGTATTTAGTTTTGAAGTTTTGGTTTTGTGGGTTTAGGATTAAGGTTTATGGTTGGTGGTTTAGAGTTTAGGGTTTTCTTTAAAAAAAAACCCATAGGTAGGTTTATTTAGTTTATATAGTTATCTTCATTTATTTTAGTTTATTTCATCTATTTTATTTAGGTTTATTTTATTTTATTTGGTTTATTATTTAGTTTATCATTAGTGGTTATTTTAATTTAGTTTAGTTTTATTTTATTTTATTTTATGTTTAGGTTTTATATTTTAGGTTTATGTTTAAATTTTATTTTATTTTTAGGTTTAGGTTTTAGGTTTATTTTAAGTTATAATTTTAGTTTAGGTTTATTTATTTATTTTATTTATTTAGTTTAGTTTAGTGGTTTATTTTATTTTTAGGTTTATTTATTTTAGCTTATTTTATTTATTTTAGTTTATTTATTTTATTTTAGGTTTTTTTAGTTTAGCTTTTATTTTATTTTTTTTATTTTATTTTAGGTTTATTATTTAGGTTTAGGTTTTTTATTTTAGATTTTATATTTTATTTTAGGTTTATTTTATTTTATTTTAGGCATAGTTTTTTTTAGGTTTTTTATTTATCTAGGTGGTTTTATTTATTTTATTTATTTAGTTTGATTTATATTATTTTTTTAGTGCATGTTTAGTTATATTTATTTTAATTTTATTTTATGATTTTGATTTATTCATTTTATTTTATCTTATTTAGCTCACTTAGTTTTTAGGATCACTTTAAAAGTTTAGGTAGGGTTTAGGGTTTTGTTTTATGTTTAGGGTTTATGGTATAATAGTGGAGGTTTAGGTTTAGGGTTTAGGGTTTATAGGGTTTAGGGTTTAGTTGTTTTAGTGAGTTGGTTTTATATTTTTAGGTTTCTTTTGGGTTTTGGGTTATATTTTTTAGGATTCGCTTTAGGGTTTAAGGTTTAGTAATTAGGGTTAGTTTAATGGTTTAGGGATTAAGGTTTAGGGTGTAGGGTTTAGGTTTTTGGGTTTAGGGTTTACGATATAGGCTTTAGGTTTTTTTTTTAAGAAAAAAATTAAGTAAACTAGTAGGTTTAGGGTTTTATGTTTAAGGTTTTCTTTTTTTAATAGAGAACAAATTTAGATTCAACATTACTTCATGTTGATTTCATCAACCAAAGTATCAGCCCCAGTTTTCTATGCTACAAGCGATGATATAGATAAAAAATGAGCACCCATAGAGCAAATAAAAAACCCTAGATAAGTAAAATCATCTCTATTATAAAGACACAGTTCCATAAGCAGCAGATCGGATTGATCGTTCCTCAGCTTCTCCAGTTCCCATCAGAACCACCCTGGCCTCTAGAGTAGCGGGATCCACCATCATATCCTTGATCTCTCCCTCCGCTACCACCACGGTTGTAACCTCCGTCACCCCTCCTACCTCCATAACCGCCACTACTCTTACCACCACCTCCATATCCATGAGCACCTCTAGATCCCCTACCACCATTGCGAGTTTTCTCCACCGCCAAATCTAGATGATCCTAGTTGATGGTGATATTCTTGCCCTCAAGGTTCTACCCATTCTTAGGGTTCAAGTTTAGGTTTATTAGGTTTAGTTTAGTAAATTTTAAGTGTTGATTTAGATTTTATTTATTTTAGTTTAGGTTTAGCTTTATTTTATTTTGTTTATTTTATTTTTATGTTAAGTTTAGTTTTTTTTTAGTTTAGGTTTAGGCATTACTTTTATTCATTTTAGGTTTCTTTTTAAGTTTAGGTTATTATTTAGTATTTTTTATATTTTATTTTAGGTTTATTTTATTTTTATTTTACGCTTAGTTTTTATTTTATTAAGGTTTTTTATTCTTAGCTTTATTTTTTTTGCTTAGTTTAGGTTTTTCTTTCTTTTATTTTTAAATTTTTTATTTTAGGTTTTATTCTATTTTATTTTTTATTTTGTTTTATTTATTTATTTATTTTAAGATTTAGAGATAGTCGATCAAGGGAGATGATAGAGTAGTATAGATGAGGTGGAAGGGTAGATTTAAGTGGAGCATAGAGAGTCTAGAGGGCCCAGTAGGTGTATTAGGTCAGTTTTAGGAGTTGGCCCAGGTCACTTAGGGCCCAGAGTAATCTAGGGCCCAGAGTGGGGTGGGCCCAGGAGTTCAGAAGGGGCTCAGTGGTTTTATTTGGGAGATTTAATGAAGAGTAGGATAGGAGTTAGAGGGTTTAAGGGCCTGGGCTCAGGTTAGGTTTAAGTATCAGTGATTGTGGAAGTATAGGTCAGATTTAAGATTATGGAGCCCAGTGCTCAGGGTGAAGGTCAGATTTAGTGGGCCCAGGTAAGGAGGAGATTAGTATTACTCCATCAGATAGAGGGAGGTCAGTCAGCAGGTAAGTAAAATTTGGTTCAGAGGGCCTAGTTAGGGCCTTTGGCCCAGTTCAGAGTGGAGTGATTAGAGTGGGGTAGGCCCAGAAGTAAGGGTCAATCAGAGTATAAAGCCTCAGTGTCGGGTTTTAAGAATCCAGAAGGCCCAGTTTAATCAGTGTAGAGTTTCAGGTCAGTTTATGGTCAGTCAGAGCCCAGTGGCCCAGTGAGAAGGTCATGGTAGGAGTTAGAGGGCCCAGGGCTCAGGTCAGTTAGAGAGCCTTTAAGGTTTGCCAGTTAACAGGGAGGTTTTTTAATCAGAGTGTTGTGGTTTTAAAGATGAGTTTTAGGATCTGGGCCTGATAGATTTAGGTTTGTGGGTGGTTAGGGTAGGTCATGGATTTAGAGTTTGGGGTTTAGGGATAGGTTTAGGGCAGAGGTTTTCCCTTAAGACAGAGTCATATTTGATCCATAGTTTAGGGTTTAGGGTTTGTTACTTGGGTTTGGTTGTTTAGCTAGTATTTAGGGTTGTAGGTTTATGGTTAGTTTTTGGGTTTAGGGTTTAAGTTTTAAATTAAGAAAATTGTTACATTTAGGTTTATGGTTTATGTTTTATTTAGTTTTATTTTATTTTATTTTAAGTTTATTTTATTTTTGTTTTACATTTAGTTTTAATTTTATTTATGTTTTTTATTCTTAGGTTTATTTTATTTTATTTAGGTTTAGTATTTTTTTAAATTAAGTAAACCAGTAGGTTTAGGTTTATTTAGTTTATTTAGTTTATTTTTTTATGTTTTTTAGTTTATTTTATTTTTTCATTTTTATTTAGGTCTATTTTTAATTTTTATTCATAGGGTATTATCTTGAAAATATTCCACAAAATCACTTATACAACATCTATTTTAGCTAACAAATTACCCCAAGTTGCTCTCTCCAATATGAGATATGAAAGTTTGGTATTTAACAAGCTTCTAATCTTTCTCAAAATATAAAATATTTCAACATTTTCATCATCATTAGAATGAATAAAATGAAGAATAGACATGACATCTAATTTCAATGGCTACTATTAGTTGCATTAATGATGACTACTAGGACTAGCAAGCTCTTAAACTTGGCTCTAAACTTAGTCCCTCTCACTATGGTTAGATTTGTGTTGTATTTATCAAGTTTTGAGAGGGGTATTTTAGAAAATTTAATAAAACTCTCAAAACATTTCGAGGATGATTCATGTTGGTTTTATTGATCATAAAATATTCTTTCATAATAACCTTACACTTGAGTAATTTTGACTCCGTTGAATTTCCCTCATTAAACTGTTCGATTTGATTAGAAACATGTCTGATTCGATGATCATTTGATCCTTCAATCAAAATTTGAATTTTTTTCATATTTTATAAGCTTGATTTGGGCTTATTTGTATTTGGTTTGATGTTCTCTTTATGTTGATTGATTAATCTTATGAAGATATTCTTCCAACTAGAGGAGAAGGGGTAAAGGCAGCAAGTCATGGCAAAGAGCACAAGACAGCAATGATATCTATGTGGAGTATCCATAAAGAACACAAGGAAATAAAACCGTAAAAAAAGGGAGAAGAGAGAGAATTAGATTCGAGGTAAGGAAGCCCGAATTGTCCAAGTTAACCGCACCACGCAAGTATTTGGGTAATGTAAATTGATCAAAGAAGATGATACTGTTTAACCTCACACCCAGTTTTGCAAGGTAATCAAGAAAGCATACCTTCATGCCAAACATGAGTGATGGTAAAATTCATTGAGAGAGAAGAGCCCTAGTTTTCTTGAGGAGGTAGTACAAACAAGCTGCTCATATTGGAAGAAGTCAAAAGGTCAATCAAGAAGAGCATCCACCTCTATCCAAATATTGAGCCACCATTTTGATGACAAATTTCTAGAGCTTTGTGGACCCATAAGCTCAAGATAAGGGACAAGGTGGAAATAAGGGGATAAGCAAATGCACATAAGACTATACCCTTAGAATCAAAATGCCTCCACAACCGTGAGCCATTATGAGAGACAGCCATCATTAATTTTAATAATATGATCAAGAGGTTTTTTCCAAAAAACCATTCTATCATTTCGATAATAAGGCTGGTATGGAAGGTTGAGGCCCAGTTTATTAGCTACAGATTTATAGCCTTTAAAATATTTGTGATAAATTAAATTGGCTTTAAACAAGTCACAAATTTTATTTTTAGTTCTAGCAATAATCCTCATGTGATTCATATGAATCCCATGATGTTTAGCTTCATTTCGGTCCATCCATATGAACCAAATAAGAGTAATATTATTATGATTTTAATATGACCTTTAATTGCAAAAGTAAACTTCAAGAAGTTGATATAAAGTAAAAGAATAATTAAAATTGAGTGTTGAATAGATCGTCATACCAAATCCAAATTTTAGGCAATAGCCCCATTAACAAAAACATGGTTAACATTCTCAATATGAGAACAACATTGACATTTAGAGGGTAAATAAAACCCTTTACCCTACAACAAAGAGTCAATAGGAATAAAGTTTTTAGGATATGCCAAGTTAGAACAGAGTAAGAAGAGGGGATATTGTTATTCCAAATTTTGGAGAAAACAATAGAAGAATCTGAGTGTCTTTAGTGTGAAGCCACACATTTTAAGGTTGAAATCCCATTATGAGATAGCTTAAAGATAACTGATCATGATTGTTAGGAGTGATAGGAATATTAGTAATCATATTTAAGAAAGTGGAAGGAATAGAATCAAGAATCTTACTAGTTCCACTTGTGGTTTTGCCAGAATGAATTAACTCTAATAGCGGAAGTGGAGTGAGTGTAGAGTAAGTCATCAATGGATCCACAACCACTCCAGTTGTCTTGCCAAAAGAAGGAATTGCTAGAGTTTATGCCCCAAAAAATTAAGGATTCTACATCCCATTTGACAGAACAAAGTCTTCTCCACACAGGAGAATCACCCGATTTAAAGGGACAAATGAGAGGATGTTTACCCTGGCAATATTTAGAAGTCATGAAATTCGCCCAAAGACTATTTTTGCTCCTAAAATTCCACCAAAGTTTGTAAGAGAAGGCATTGATAACTTCTTTGATGGATTTACATCCTGCACCTCCCTCTTCAAGAGTACCACAACTTTTAGACCAAGATGACCGGCATTCTTGTAGAGGAGGTATTGGTTCCCAAAAAATTGTTTAAGAGATGCTCAATTCTATTGATGGTAGTTGGTAGGCACAATGGTTTGAAGAAGGTAGGCATGGAATTTAGAGTGCTCTTGATCAAGGTAAGCCTACCACCAAAGAGAGTAAATGAAATTCCCCCAGATTTTGTTAAAAAATTTTCTAATTAGATCATCAAAAGGTGTGATCTTTTGGCCTTTAAAAGCGATTCCCAAGTAATTAAGAGGGAGTTGATTTTGCTTAAAGTTAGTAATTCGGATATTTGGTTAAGTCTATTAGAGGAAGCTTAGTTGAAGGAATAAAACCATTTTCCTTCATTAAGAAAAAGACCACTAACTTTACCAAAATCATTTAGAGGTTCTTAATGGTTTTAACATGTTGAAGGGAGCTATAGAAGATAATGAAATCATCCAAAGCTAAGATGAGAAATGGGAAACCTCCATGAGTTTTAAATGACATATTAGGATTATTAGAAAAGATCGTTAAGGCTCCTGACAGTGTATTCAATAGCGATGATAAAAGAGAAGGTGATAGTGGGTCACCTTGCCTAAAACCATGGCTAGAAGGAAAGAAACCTATGGACTCACCTTCATGATAACCAAAACCGTATTAGTGATACACCTTTTATAATCCGGATAAAACTATAAAACTAAACAAATTCAGGATTTGAAAGAGAAAATCCCATGAGAGATTGTCAAAGGCTTTAGCAATGTCCGCTTTGAATAGGATGTTGCCTCCTAGAAGGGACATCAATGTCATGAACCCTCTGAGCAAGAAGAATATTATCTGATATTGCTCTGTGTTTAACAAAACCAGTTTGGTTTGGGGAGATGATTTTAGGAAGAAAAGGGCTAAGCCTATTATTTATTAATTTAGCAATGAGTTTTTGAAAAAAAGGTGGAAAGACTAATCGGTCAAAAATCACCCCAAGATTCAGGATTGTTAGTTTTGGAAATAAGGACAATAGAAGTGCTTGAAAAATATTTTGGAATAGGATTGCAATCAAAGAAATCAATAACAGCATCAACTAGGTCGGTTTTAATAAATGGCCAACAATGCTGAAAGAAGTGGTCGATAGTCATATTAAATGAGTCGTGTTCATGTTCTTAAGAGTATTACTAATCTCCTCTAAGGACATATAGTGAGTAAATGATTATCCTCATTAATCATAGAAGGGATAAGATGGGTGTTTGATAAAGTTCCCAAAGAACGGATTAGAATTTAATAAAGTTTGGAAATGATGGATAGTAATCCTTAATATCATCATATCGGTTATCCATTCACCATTAGAGTTCTTAATTTTATAATCGAGTTTAAGGCTTTCCTTTATTACAAATGGCATGAAAATACCTGTTTCTATCACCATCGAATATATTTGCTATTTTTTTGACGCCAATAGGTTTCTTCCATGTTTTGATAATTAACAAAGTTATTCTTGGCAATGTTCAACTCATCAAGTTTCTGGAGATAGCCTCTCTTCAAGAGAGCAAACCTCTTGTTCCATAGCTTTAAGATTTGTGAAAAGGTTTTTAAAAATGTGTTTGTTCCACCAATTGAGATTTTGTTTAAGTCTTTTGAGCTTAAGCTAAAGACGAGTCATACCTTTAACAGAATTATCTAGGAATAAGATTAACCGATGACTCTTGGAAGAAAGAGGATCAATCGAACCCACTATGTTGGTACCCCAACACTCGAATGGCCATGAGGCCAATGTAATGCATGTAGATTGTTGGGTGGTGTAGGCCCCATCAGATATTTAACATTGGCGGCCTCGCCTAGTGGTATCTCAATCTTTGATCATCGACGGCCAATAATCTCTTGATCTTGACTTTCTTCTTGGTTGATGAAATCAAAAAGAAGAAATGTTTAATCTAAATTTGTTCTCTATTTAAAAAAACTAAAAATGCTAAGCCCTAAACTAAAACCTGAACCCAAAACTTAAAACTTAAACCCTAAACCCTATAAATAAAAAAATAAAAATAAAAAATAAAAAATAAAAAACCCTAACCCTAAACCCTAAACACTAAACCCTAAACCCTAAACCTAAAAACCCTAAACCCAAAAACCCTAAACCTTAAAACCCTAAACCCTAAACCCTAAAACCTACAGCCTTAAACCCCAAACCCCAAACAATAAAACCTAAACCTAAAAGTAAATAAAACCACCAAAAAAAATTTATTATTAAGAACCAAAATATAATCAAATAAAACTAAACAATAAAATACATAAATAAATCTTAACCAAAATAAAAACCTAAAACTTAAACCTAAATCAAAACCTAAACCTAAACCTAAACCTAAAATAAAATAAAATAAAAATAAACTAAACTAAAATATAATAAATAAAACCAAACAAACTAAAAAATAAATAAACCAAAACCTAAACTAAAATAAACTAAACTAAAATAAATAAAACCTAAACCTTAACCTAAAATAAACTACACCTAAACCCTAAACTAAATAAAAATAAAAAAAAAAAACCTAAACATAAACTAAAAAATAAACCTAAAAATAAACCTAAAACTTAAACCTAAACCTAAAAATAAAATGAAAATAAAAGTAAAACTTAAACCTAAAAAAAAGATTAAACTATACTAAAATAAGCCTAATCCTAAACCAAAACCTTAAAAATAAACTAAAATAAAAAACCTAAACTAAAATAAATAAACTTAAAATAAATAAACTAAACTAAATAAAAATAAAAATTAACATAAATAAAAATAATAATTAAATAAAATAAAGTAAATAAAAAATAAATGAAATAAACTAAAAGAATAAAAATTAATAATAAAAAAAAATTGTAACCCTAAACACTAAACCCTAAAACTAACCTTAAACCCTAAACCATAAACTTTAATACTTTAAACCCTAAAATTTAAACCCTAAACCATAAACCCTAAACCTTAAAATCATAAATCATAAATCGTAAAACCCTAAACCCTAAACCCTAAACCCCAAAACCTAAAACCTAAATCTTAAACCCTAAACTTTGAAAACCTAAAAATTTAAACCTAAACTAAATAAATCTAAAAGGTAAAAAGATAAAATAACATAAACCTAAATAAAATAAAATAAATAAAAACTTGAACCAAACATAAAAATAAAATATTATAAAAACTAAAAAACTAAACTAAAATAAAATAAATAAAAACCTAAACTAAACTAAAAAATAAAATAAACCTAAAAATAAAAAGCCTAAATAAATTAAAATCTAAACATAAAATAAAAATAAAATAAACCTAAAATAAAATAAAATAAAAACTAAATAAAAACCTAAACCTAAAAA
Organism: Cymbidium sinense; assembly: GCA_021442155.1. Lineage (NCBI taxonomy): Eukaryota > Viridiplantae > Streptophyta > Magnoliopsida > Asparagales > Orchidaceae > Cymbidium > Cymbidium sinense. The sequence continues at coordinate 56,892,891 of CM038218.1, read as the reverse complement.
ATAAACCTAAAAATAAATGTATTAAAATAAACATAATAAAAAACCTAAATCTAAAATAAACGTAAAAAAATAAACCAAAACCTAAGCTAAAATAAACTAAAATAAATAAAACCTAAATTTAAACCTAAAATAAACTAAACCTATACCCTAAACTAAATAAAATAAAATAAACTGAAAATAAACCTAAATCTAAACTAAAACATTAAACCTAAAAATAAACCTAAAACCTAAACCTAAAAAATATAATAAAGACTTAAACCTAAACCTAAAATTAAAAATAAAACTAAAACCTCAAAAATAAAATAAAAATCAAAATAAATTAAAAAATAAACATAAACCTAAACCAACATAAAAAATAAACTAAAATAAAAAACCTAAATAAAAATAAAAAAACCTTTAATTATATAAACTAAACTAAATAAAACTAAAGAATAAACGTAAATAAAAAATCAAAAAATAAAATAAGCCAAAATAAATAAGAAAATAAACTAAATAAAGCTAAACAAACAAATCCTTAATTAAAAAAACTAAACCCTAAACCCTAAATCCTAAACCCTAAACCTTAAACCTAAAAAAATAAAACCCTAAACTAACCCTAAACCCTAAACCCTAAACCCTAACTCCAATCCTAAACCCTAAACCCTAAACTAACCATAAACCCTAAACCATAAACCCTAAAATCCTAAATCCTAAAGATTAAACCCTAAACTAACCCTATACCTAACAAACCTAATCCTAAACTAAACCTAACCTCAAAACCCTAAACCCTAAAGCCTAAACACTAAAACCTAAACCCTAAACCCTACACCGTAATCCATAAAACCCTAAACCCTAAAATCGTAAATCCTAAACCATAACCCTAAACTCTAAACCCCAACAACATAAACCCTAAAACCCTAAAACCGAAACCCTAAACCATAAACTCTAATCTCTAAGCTCTAAACCTAAACCTAAAGTAAGTAAATAAATTTAAAAATAAAACTAAACCCTATAACCTAATAAACCTAAATCCTAAGAATGGCAGAACCTTGATGGCGTGAACATCACTATCAACCGTGCTTAGTCCAGATATGGCGGATGAGGCGAGGCTTAAAGTATGGGGGGGATCTGGAAGTGTTGGTCAATATGGAGATGGTGGTCGGAGCAGTGGTGGTTATGGAGGCGGGAGGAGCATTAGAGGTTACAGCCATCTTAAGGGCCACTATCATAAATAAATATAAATTCTTTTCTTAGTGCTTTATATCCCTAAGCATAATCCACAAGCCGTGGACTAGTCACCCATGTGTGTAGTGATAAGTCCAATTTATATGCTTGGATTTGTGGTGTGATTTAACTAACCTTTGTTTTGCATGTGTTAGTTAGATTTATACTTTAGATATGATGGTGGATCTCGCTACACGGGAGGCCGAGGTGGTTCTGATAGGAACTAGAGAAACTGAAGATCGGTCGATCCGATCTGCTACTTATTGAACTATGTATTTATAGTAGAGACGGTTCTAGTTATCTAGGGTTTTTGATTTGCTCTATGCATGCTCATTTTTTGTCATGTCAGTCTTAGAAAACTTGGTGTTACTTGGTTGATGAAATCAAAATGAGGAAATGTTGAATCTAAATTTGTTCTCTGTTAAAAAAAAACCAAAAACCTTAAACCCTAAAATAAAACCTAAACCTTAGACATAAAACCTAAACCCAAACCCTAAACCCTAAAATATAGAACTAACCCTAAATCCTACACCCTAAACCCTAAACCCTAAAGCCTAAACCCAAATACCGTAAACCGTAAAATCCCAAGCCCAAACCCTAAACCATAAAACCTAAACCTTAAACTCTAAACCCAAAACCCTAAAACGTATAACCCTAAACCCTAAACTATAAACCCTAAACCCTAAAAACCTAAAAACCTAAACCTAAACTAAATAGAAAAACTAAACCTAATAATAAACCTAAAAATAAAACCTATAAAAAATAAAAAAATAAAACCTAAACCCTAAACTAAAACCTAAAACTAAAATAAAACAAAATAAACCTAAACCTAACCTAAACCTAAAATAAAATAAACAAAAATAAAGCTAAACTTAAACTAAAAAAAATAAAACTCATAATTAAACCTAAGATAAAAACCTAAACCATAAACCTAAAAAAAAAATAAATAAAAACCTAAACCTAATCCTAAAAATAAAAAATAAAACCTAAACCTAAAAAAATAAAAATAAAAATAAAACTAAACTAAAAAATAAACCACAACCTAAACCTAAACCTAAAATTAATGAAAAAAAACTTAAACTAAAATAAATAAACTAAACTAAATATAAGTAAAAAAGAAACCTAAATAAAAAAAAAAATTAAATAAATTAAAATAAATATAAAATAAACTAAATAAACTAATAAACCTAGACCTATCAGTTTACTTAATTTAAAGAAAATAAATGAAATAATAAAGAAAAAAGACCTTAACCCTAAACCCTAAACCCTAAAACTAACCATAAACCCTAAAGCCTAAACCCTAAATCCTAAACCCTAAACCTTAAACCCTAAACCGTAAAACCCTAAACCCTAAACCTTAAACCCTAAAACCTAAAACCTAAAACCTACAACCCTAAACCCAAAACCCCAAACGCTAAATCCTAAACCCTAAATCGTGAAAACCTAAAAACTTAAACCTAAGCTAAATAAAACCTACAAATAAAATAGTTAAAAAAAACTAAACCTAAACAAAATAAAATAAAAACAAAACTATGACCTAAACCTGAACCAAAATGTAAAAATAAAATAAAATAAATAAATAAAAACTAAAAGAAAAAATAAATAAATAAATACCTAAACTAAATTAAAAAATTTAAAAAAAATTAAAAATAAAATACCTAAATAAAATAAAACTAAACATAAAATAAAATTACAAAAATAAAAATTAAATGAAAACTTAAACCTAAAATTAAGTATAAAATAAAACCTAAACCCTAACCTAAAAAGAAAAACATAAAGCTAAATTAAAAAAATAAAATAAATCTAAACATAAAAAAATAAACTAAACTTAAACCCTAAACTAAATAAAATAAAATAAACTAAAAATAAATTGAAATCTAAACAAAAATTTAAAATAAACCAAATAAAAAATCTTAGACCTAAACCTAAAAAAATAAAATAAAAACCTAATCCTAAACCTAAAAATAAAAAATAAAACTTAAACCTAAAACATAAAACTAATCTAAGAAAAAGCATAAACCTAAACCTAAACCTAAAAATAAATTAAAATAAAAAAACTAAACTAAAATAAATACACCTAAAATAAATAAACTAAACTACATAAAAATTAAAAATAAACCTAAATAAAAATAAAAAGTAAAATAAACTAAAATATATAAATAAAATTTAGATAAACTTAAACCTCTGTTTACTTAATTTAAATAAATAAAAAACACCTAAACTCTAAATCTAAACTATAATCCTTAACTAAACCTAAAACTAACCTTAAACCTAACCCTAAACCCAAGTAATTAAACCTAAACCTAAACCCCTAACCTAAACCCTAAACCTTAAACTAAACCAACCCTAAACCCTAAACCCTAAAACCTTAAACCCAAAGTATAAATCAACCTAAACCTAAACCCTAAACCCTAAACTAACCCTAAACCCTAAGCGAACCCTAAACTCTAAACCCTAAACCCTAATAACCTCAAAACCCTAAACCTTAAAGCCTAAACCTTAAACCCTAAACCCTAAACCCTAAACTATAAACCCTAAAACCCTAAAATCATAAACCATAAACCCTAAACCTAAACACTAAACCCTAAATCCTAAACCCTAAACCCTAAACCCTAAACCCTAAACCTTAAACCCTAAACCCTAAAATCCTAAAAACTTAAACTTAAACTAAATATAACCTTAAAATAAAATAAATAAATAAACCTAAACCTTAATAAAATAAAATAAATAAAATAAAAGAAAAACCTAAACTAAAACCTAAACCTAAACCTAAAAATAAAATAAAATATAAAATAATAATAAAATAAAATAAAATAAATAAGAATCTAAACTAAAAAAAATAAATAAAAATAACCTAAGAATAAAAAACTTAAATAAAATAAAGACTAAACATAAAATAAAAATAAAATAAACCTAAAATAAAATAAAATAAAAACTAAATAAAAACATAAACCTAAAAAATAAACCTAAAAATAAATAGAAAATAAAACCTAAACCCTAAACTAAAAAAAACCTAATCCTAAACCTAAAATAAAAATAATCTAAACAAAAATAAACTAAACTAAAATAAATAAAACCTAAACCTAAGACTAAAATAAATTAAACATATACCTAAACATAAACTAAATTAAATAAAATAAACTAAAAATAAACCTAATCCTACACTAAAAAATAAAACCAAAAAAATAAACTTAAAATAAAACCTAAACTAACCTAAATAAAATAAAAAAAATAAAACCAAAACCTAAAAATAAAATAAATATAAAACTCAACTAAAAATAAAACCTAAACCTAAAAAAAAATAAAGTGAAATAAAAAAAACCTAAACTAAAATAAATAAACCTAAAATAAATAAACTAAACTAAATAAAAATAAAAATAAACCTAAATAAAAATAAAATAATAAAATAAACTCAAATAAATTAAAATAAACTTAATAAATTAAATAAACATAAACCAAACTCTATACTTATTTTTTTAAAGAAATCCTAAACCTTATTTCCTAAACCCTAAACCCTAAACCCTAAACCTACAATTGTAAACCCTAAATTCAAAACCCTAAATCTTAAATCCTAAACACTAAACCCTAAACCCTAAACCCTAAACCCTAAACCCTAAACCCTAAACCCTAAAACCCTAAACCCAAAAACCCTAAATCGTAAACCCTCAACCCTAAAACCTACAACCCTAAACCCTAAACCCTAAAATAACCCCAAACCCTGAACAAACTCTACACCTTAAACCCTAAGAATGGGTAACCTTAGTAGAAACACATTACCAACTAAGCTTAGCCTAGATTTGGTAATGGAGGTGAAGGCGGAGGAGGTGATTATCGTAGTGGTGGTGGGGATCCGGAGATGCCGGGTGCATATTGAGGTGGTGGTCAGTGGTGGTTATATGGGTGGGAGGAGCAATGGAGGTTACACCATGTTGGTGGCGTGAGGGAGAGATCGGATATGTTGGTAGATCCACTACTGAGAGGCAGCGCTTTGATAGAACTGGAGAAACAAAAAGAATGGTTGATTCGATCTTGTACTTATGGAACTATCTTCATAGTAGAGATGGTTCTACTAATTTAGGGTTTTTTATTTACTTTATGGGTGCTCCTCTTTTATCTATGTCATCGCTGGTGTCTTAAAAAACTTGGGGTGCTACTTGGTTGATGAAATTAAAAAGAAGAAATGTTGAATCTAAATTTATTTTCTATTATAAAATATTCTTAAATGTTAAACCCTAAACCATAAACCATAAACCCTAAACTAAAACTTAAACCCTAAACCTAAAAGCTAACCATAAACCCTAATCCCTAAATCCTAAAAACCCTAAACCTTAAACCTTAAATCCTAAAATCCTAAACCCTAAACCCTAAAACCCTAAACCCTAAACCCTAAACCCTAAAACCTATAACCCTAAACCATAAACACTAAGCCCCAAACCCTAAACCCAAACTAACCTTAAACCTTAAACACTAAACTAACCTTAAACTTAAACCCTAAACTAACCCTAAATCCTAACTCTAAACCCTAAACTCTAAACCTTGAATAAAGATGTCATTAGCAGTAGATCAAAAGAATGACCTAATCCTAACATAGTTTTGGTAGCTAAAGAAATTGTCTTCAAGAGACTTTCCCTTGACTATTAAAGATTTGAATAACCTAAACCCTAACCCTAAATCATATTATAATACCATATATTATAGTATAATGTAGCATCATATATTTGAGTATGTACTGATGTGTTTTTGGATGTTATATGATATTTTAAAATGTTTTTATATATTATGGTATCATTCCTATAATCTATATTAATATAAATCATAAAAAATATTAATTTAATAATCGGAAATTTGAAGTGGGAATTAGGTTGTAGTGCCAAAGGTGTGCTACTCCACATGTAATCTAAAAAGTAAGATTTTATGTTCAAAATAAATATTATATGTTGTAGCATAGTATAGCATCAAATATCATAATATATTGTTCTATGAATTTTAAATTCTTTTAGTATTTTACAATCATGCGGTCGAGCCTACAATAAAATGTTGATTTAGACTTTAAAATGGTGGAATTTGGCAAAATTCATAATAGGTAGAGCATGGCATCATAATATACTATTTCAATTTAAAACATGTAAGTGATATGAATAAAATATAAAATTTCTTATTGTTTAGACTAATTTTATGATTTTTTATCTTAAGCAATCCCTTGTGATGTGATATGCAATATAATATAATATGATAAGCTATAGTGTATTATAATATAGGATGCCATAACATAGTGTAGCATCATGCATTATAGCATACTATTATGTATTACTACTTATTATTTAGCATATTTTAGTTTGTTATAGTATGATGTAGTAGAGTATGTACTGAAATAATTCATAAAATACTGCTTTATAGGTTGATGTGATGGGATTTGGTCAAATTTAAGGTAAGCTTTAGAGAACATCATTTGGGGTGTGCTATGGTATGTCATTTAATCAAAGAATGAATTTTGCATCCAAAATAAATGTTCATTTCAACCAAATTTTATAAATTTTTTGTCTAAAGTGATTCATTTTAAGGTGTAATGTAAGATAATATATTATATGAAAGCATATTAAAATATAATGTACATAACAATATAACTTCACATATATATGAATGTGGTGTGTTACTAAATGTTATTGTACATTTTAGTATGTTTAACTTTTGTTATAATACATTGGTCAAAACTCACAAAATGTTAATTTGAAGGTTGAGATGGAAGAATTTGGCCAAATTCAAGGCACACACTAAGAAGAAACACCAAAAAAAATTCTATTTTGTACCATTTCTAATAGAAAATTAATAATTTTACATCAAAAATGAACATTATTCCTATTTTGAGAAAATTTTGTTATTTGTTCCTTTTAAGTGTGAGGTGTAATGTTAGACAATATAATATATTATAGAAAATTATAATATAACATCATATATTACATAATATAGTGTGTTAATTCACACTATATTATATGTTTAGCATGATATTGTATAGTTAGTTTGAGCTTGCACCATCACAAATCATAAAATGTTGATTACAATGTTAAGATGATGTAATTTAAAGGAATACATTGTTAGGCTTTTGGTTGATGAAATAAGAGAAGAAATATTTTATGAGAATTCCATGTAGGACAAGGAGGGAGATCCGTTAGGGGATCACACATGCATTGGACATGACATGTGAGGGGTCTATGTCGATGGCATAGAATAAGAAAATCTGCTATGGATAAGGTTTGAATTTGATTTGATTATATGATTTTTGGAAAGAAGATCCAATGGGGATAAGAATCTATAATCCACCAGAGATTAAGATCAAATCGACTTTAATTTATTTTGTTTTAATTGATGTGGAGGCATATCTACTAGAGATATGGGCTCGAGTCCACTAGGGATATGGTATATGAACCTTCCACTAAGGAAGCAGGTTTAGGCTATCCGCTGGGGATTGGGATTTGAGTTTGATTTCATAGATTTTTTTGGAGATGTATGCACTATAGATAAGAGTTTGGTTGGATTGCTTTGATTTAGACTCTACTGGGGGAGTTAGTTTAATTTGGCTCCACTAGGTAGGTTGGTTTTGAATTTAATTTGTTTACTTAACTTGTTTATATATGATTTGGGGCTCCACTAGGGAGAAGGGTGTGATTTAACTCCACTAGGAAAAATTAGATTGGGTTTAATTTAATCTGAGTTAATGTATGGGCCTTGTCAGTGTGCGATGGACCCATTAAGAAGGGGTTATATCAGCCTTAACCTACCTCAGGTTTATAAATCCAAAGGGATAGTCTACCAGCTACGGGGTAGAGCTAGCCAACCTGAGGGGTTGCCTTTAGGTGTGCAATTGGTAGCAAGAAGGCATAGACTTACATCTTCCAATCTGAGGAAAACGCTAGGGTGACATGTTGGATGCACAACAAATCGAACCTATGACCTCTTGAGTGAATTTTGTTGGGGACTTATGTCAACTCAAAAGTAGTCAAGATTAATTTTATCTTAATTTCATGTGATTTGATATGGTTTGTTTGGTTTAGTTTTATTTGAATTGAGGGCATATCCTTTGGGATGTGAGCTTGATCAAATTTAATATATTTAATTTATGGACGATGTTGTTATGCAATGGACCCACTAAAAGAGGCTATATCGGACTTGTCCTACCTTAGATTTAGAAATCTAAAGGGATAGTCTACTGGCCGTGGGGTAGAGCTACCAAACCTAAGGGGTTTCCTTTGGTATGCATGGTCTTGGGAAGAAGGTGTAGCATCTTCATTGGGGTGACATGTTGGTAGCAAAAGAAATAGATCCCAATTTAGGGGCAACTGAGTGAATGTGGGGACTTATATCAACTTAAGAGTTAGGTGATTCCTATTGGGAGTTTGTTGATAAGCCTCTAAAGATAGGATGCTACTTGGGAAAAGGTACTGGGTGTCCCTTTAATTTGCAAGTGAATATATATTTTTATTTATATTTTGGTGGACCTATTATTGGTGTCAGGACCACTAAGAAGGGCTATGTTACGACTTATCTCAGTTTACTTGGACCAAGGAAAATTTGCACATCCAAGATGGATTCTCCAACCACAGGGGTGGTTCTAGGAAAGGATAATTGTCCAATCTAATAGTAACGGTTGGTGTCTAAATGGGGTGCAATGGTGATCCAAATATAGTGCCCAGGAGGTGATGCTAGGGGCATTATCTTGAGCCACGGAAAGAAAGCTTATAGGTGTACGATGGCTAACTCAAGAAGAAAGCATAGTAGATTTATATCTGCCATCAATGCTGTATCCTAAGGTGCGAGAACCAACCAACCTAAGATGTATCCATTAGCATGAGTGGTCTGTCTATCAGCATAGTGAGAACCAACTAGTCTAAGGTACTCATTAGTGTGAAATAATTAATCTAGAAAAAAAGCATGTAGGCCTACAACTTTACATTTAGAACTGATCATCGAGATAGTTTATCATCAGTGGGATAGATGCTATCTAACCTAGAGCGACTACTAAGCAGGGAGCCTCGAGGAAGGGGAACCAGACTTGAAACAACTTGGAGGGAAGGAGCTGCTAGGGGACTTATCTAAACCTCAAATATACTTGACCCATTGTGCGAAGGCTAATCCAAGATGAAAGCGTAGACTCACATCCTCTTAAATGAAACCAACATGAGGTAGCTTAGCCATGAGTAAGACCTACCAAACTAACAAGGCTGTTAGTGGAATAGCCAAGTAAGGAAGGCTTTATCTGGACTTACATCCTCAAAAAGAAGACAAAGACCACTGGGGTGACACATTAGTTGGGTAGACGCCGTCAATTGAGCAAATACTTAGTGAGTGCCGAGCATTATCTCAACTCAAAGTAGCCCGAGATAAAAGATATATGTTTATTTTATATGTTTGTGTGTAGTATTTGTTTGTGTTGTATCGATGAAGGATAGGACACTGCTCAGGTTCCTTACACCTACCATAAACACGTCATGGAAAATTCACAAATAAGAATAATTTCAACATGGAAGGATTGAATTTGAAATAGCATTTTTATTAGTTATAATTATTTTTAAACATGATTTATAATATTTCTTTAAGTAGAGCATTGATTGGAAGCATTGGGTGCTCTCTTATGATTAATAAGTCGATAAGATCCTCCTTAGGCCTTCTATGGAAAAATGGCCTTCCCAAGTGGGTTCAACTTGCCTCCCATCTTACGATGGGCACAATCGTCTTTAGAACTAAATAATAGTTTCCTACTTGAAAGCCTCTAGGATGGACCAACTTTTTTGTGAGCTTAAATTATTTTAGCTTTGTACAACTCAAGTTTTAGCATCGCATGCATCTCACCTCCAAACTTTTGATATTTTATAACCCTAACTTGGCGTTCTACTCTATTATGATCTTGTTACCCAAAGCTATCCTTAGTGATGGGAGTTGGACTTCTAATGGTAGAACAGATTTGAACCCATACACTAATGAGAAAGAAGTAGACTAAGTTAGAGTTCTATATGTGGTGCGGTATGCCCATATGGCTTCAACTAACTGCTCAAGCCACTATCGTTGGTTGTTGTCGAGTGTCTTCTTGAGTATTTTGATGAGAGCTTTGCTGAAGGCTTCTACTAAGCCATTTTCCCTCGGGTAATTGATGGTAGAATATCTCCAATCTATGTTGTATCTTCGGGCAAAGTTGTTGATCTCAATTCTCTTGAATGTAGTACCATTATCAGATATAATTCATTGAGGCTCTCCGAACCTATATACGATATGGTTCCTAAAAACCTGGAGCACATGCTGAGTTGTGACCTCTATGAGTAAAATTGCATTCACCCATTTGGAAAAGTAGTCAGTCGCAACTAAGTGGAATTGATGACCCTTGAAAGAAGGATGATCAATCGAACCCACTATGTCAGTACCCCAACACTCAAATAGTTATGAGGCTAATGTAGGATGTAGAATGTTGGGTGGTTGGTGTAGGTCCACACTGTGTATTTGACATTGGTGGCATCCCCTTGTCGTATCCATGCAATCTTTGATCATCGACTATCAGTAGTATCCTAATCTATTGATCTTGGCATTCAACTTCAGACTGGATTAGTTGACTCCACATAATCCTGTGTGTATCTCAACCATGATCTTACTGGCTTTGTGCTTGTCTAAATAACGTAACCACATATAATTGAAAGATCATCAATACAAGACACCATCCATAAGTAGGAAAGTGCTTTATCTAATTGGCTTTGGACTTCTCTTAAGGTAGTTTACCTTTACTTAGGTAATCCATGAATGGTTGCCTTTAATCTAACTCCTCATCCTTCTTAGCAATGGCAACCTACCCTTCAAGAGAGTACTTTTTAATTAGTTCAATATCAATAAAGGATAAGACTTGTCTATTTTGGACCTTTATTGATATGGACTCATCATCCGAACATGCCAACTCCTTGGCAAGCTTGGCTAAAGATTACGCTATGATGTTCTCTCCTCAAGGAATCTTATAAATGATAACCTCTGGGATTTGGGCCAACAACTCGATGGTGTACTTATGGTAATGATGGAGCTTGGGCTTTATAACCTTATAGGATCCAACGATTTGATTGATAAATACTTGAGAATCGCCAAAGATGTTGATATTCTGGATGCTTAGAATAATGAATAACCAGATCGACAATCAGAGCCTCATATTCAGCTTCGTTGTTGGTGCAAGGATTGGATAAATGATATGAGGATCTCATCACATCGAGGTCTGGAATTAAGAGAACTATTCTTACTCCTACCATTCTAGAAATAGTAGATTGTGGTTCTTCTTCTCTTTAAGAAGTACATCTCCCATCGGTGAATGCTAGTATCCCATAAGTTCATGATTTGTTCATCAGGGAGATCATCACTAAGCAAAGAGTCGAGGAAGTGGGTGTGATGCTAACAAATCTTCTAGCTTGTCCTTTCATCGCAGGAGGAGTACAAGGTAATGTCAAATTGTGAGGATCATGGACCATCATGCCAACCGTGGATAATCAACCGTGTCATGAGATAAGTAGTGAATTGATCCTAAAGATTAAGTTCACCTTATGAGGAAGCATGTAGTGATGTAGCTTTTGGGATGCAAAGATTAAAGTTAAGCAATATTTCAATGAGTGGATAATTAGAGTAGAGATTAGACAACGACTGAGGTAGTAGAGTGCATTTTCCTTCCCTTCAACATTGGCTTGGGGCAACAAAGCACCAAGGGAGTCGTCTAACATAGTAGTGTAAAGTATGAGCGACTTGCCCGGGATAGGGACTGCTAGAACCAGAGGCATCATCAGCTAATGCTTGATGTCTTCGAAGGCATGCTCACACTTATCATCCCACTTGAACTTGGCATCCTTTAAGTGCTCGAGAATGGTTGACTTCTTCCGATAGTTGATATAAGCATCTTAGATAAGCAACCACCTTAAAATGATCCGAGTTGAGTTAATCTTTTAGAGTGGCATTTTAATATCACTTTATTCTTCTCAGATTAATTTTGATTCCCCGGTGTTGGACAACAAACCAAAGGAATTTCTAAGCTACCCAAATGCACACTTAAGGGGTTCATTTTGAGGTTAAATTATCTTAACTATTCAAACGCTCAAGTCAAAGAGATGGTCTTCTTTTTCTCTACTTTTGACAACGAGATCATCGACATAGCACTCAACTTGATGATGAATGAGTTCATCAAAGATTCGAGTCATAGCCTGCTGGTATGTAGCATCAGCATTTTTAAGGCTGAAAGGCATGATCTTATAACAATATATTTTGATAATGGTTATAAAAGAATTGTTTATTTCATCTTCAGGGCCATCTTTATTTGGTTATATCTAGATAAGCCATCCATGAAAGAGAAGACTGCATAAGATGAGGTCATTCTTTTTCATAACTAGGATGATGTTGACTAACCAGGTAGGATATTTTTCTTCCTGATGAAGCCATCATCGATCAATTTCTTAACTTCATAAATGACCTATTGTTCTATGTCTAATCGCATGCATCTAAGAGCTTGCTTGATACAATTAGCACTAGGCTCTATTACTAGTTTATGGACCTACATCAAGAGCAATCCAAGAATCTCTTCATAACACCATGCAAAGTAGTCCTTAAACATAGTTAATTACCTAACTAAGTCATTAGTTTCTTTCATCCAACAAAGAACCGATGTATGCATGGCATGGATCTTCTTCAATTCTAAGTTGATTTCTTTGGCTCATCGATGGTTGATTGATCTCTTCTTCAACTCTGGCAATGCATCTTTGACTTCAAAGTCATCTTGCTCATCAGAAGTTTTTAATCATAGCTCCTCATATGAGTTAATGTGATTTGAAAAGAACCTATCTGATTCCAAATGATTGGTGATGACTAAGCACTAATCATCATCATCGACGGACCCAATTATATCAATCCTAGTCCCAGTCTTGATTGAGAGCTTTTGCATTTATTCTTCCATATTCTTTTAAAGTAGTCTGACCTGAGCGTTGACCAAGTATGTGGGATTAACCCTTTCTTTGCTAAATTATGAACACAAGGCAAGTACTAATAAAAATGTAATTCTATTAAATATTTATATGAATCATCCTCAAGTTCTACATCAACTTCTTGACTTAAGGATGATGCTCCCAAAAACGAGTTTTCACACGTGGATGACTTAGAGGCTTCTTTACCTACCAAACCCTCAACTTTTTTTAGAGGAAAGTGGGGTTAGAGCAAGGTTCCCAAGCGATGCCTAACTATTTCACATATAGACTTTGATACACTTATGCTTTGCTTTGGAGCCGGTATTCATCACTATCGGCTCAAGTGTCACCTCAAGAATCTACTATTGAGAAGAGGCTAGTGTGCTAACCATATATGACTCATCCTATGAACTAGATTTTAAGTCTATATGGATAGTAGGTGTATTCCTGGTAGCTAGGATATATCTTCTATTGTGTGGCTAATAAAGTGGTTTTCCACCCCTCGGACTACCTCTTACCTCTTTCTACTGGTGGGTTGGGTCGTCCATATGTTGAATAGAGTAATGAGCGGTGGGTGGAATCTAATGTCACACTCCACTTCCTTCAAGTCTATTTCCTCTCCCTTTTATTTTCTTTTCATTTTCTTTTCTTTTCTTTTCTTTTCTTTTCTTTTCTTTTCTTTTTTCTTTTTATTATTTTAAACTTTATTTTGCAAGAATAGACTTGCTGATTTTGAGGGAGGTAGTAAGCATCCTCATATATCTTGACCATGAACTATAAATGGCTTGATATCTCCTTTGACACAGTAGATGATCTCACCTCTCATGAACTTCATACACTGAAGTAGAAAGGATGCAACTATGGTGTTCTCATGAATCCATGGTCTCCCAAGCAAAGTGTTGAATGATGTATTTGAGTCTATAATGTGAAACTTGGTTCTCTTCCATTCATTTATCTGGCAACACTATGGAGCTTAAGGCTATTGACCTCATTTGGAATGAATTCAATCTTCCCATCTTAGACTTAGAGTCTTACACTAAGACTTCTAGTCATAAGACACTTCTAACAATTAGTAAACACTTAACTAAGCCTAAAGACTTAGAAGGGTTAACCATAGAATTAGGTTATGCCTTGGGGATTAGATTTTCCACCTACCTTACAACCCAAATCCAATTGTTCACATTCTCAAACCGAACCTCAAGTTCAATTCAAACATCAGATTCAAATCCAAATCCAAAGCCAAATTCTAAAACCAAATGATTGAAGCCCATGATCAAATCCAAACTTGAAACCCTTCCTAAGCCATATGACCTATCCCATGGACTTAGTCAAATATTCATCCAAATCAATACAAAATCATTTGATTTTCTCATAATCAATTAATATCTTCAATCATCTTCCCAAATATAAATCAAATCTACATTTTAATGACCAAAATTAAATCAAACTAAATCAAATTAAATCAAAACCCTTCCTAATCCATATGACATATCCCATGGACTTAGCCAAATCTTATTCCAAATCAAGTCAAACTCAATTGATTTTCTCACAAATCAATCATATTTTCAATCATGTTCACAAATTTAAATGAAATATACATTTAAATCATCAAAATTAAATCAAACCAAATTAAAATCCAAACTAAGCCACATGACCCAACTCATGGACTTAGCTAAATTCCTTCATTCCTAAACTTAAATTCAATTGATTTTCTCATGAATCAATCATACCTTCAATAATATTCACAAATATAAATGAAATCTACAATCATAAAACCAAACTAAAATTAACCCAAACCAAACTTATCCGACTTAAAATGTTCAAATGAATCAAAACTCATTTGAACCCAAATAATTGCAATTGAATTTATATATCAATCCCAAATCCATATATAAACTCAACTAAATCAAACTCAACCCAAACTCAAACTAAATCCAATTTGTCCACTTGACCCAAAGTGGCCAATTTGACCTATTTGAGCCAAGTTCTAATCCTACCAAATTGGATTAAAAAGCCCATCAAAACCTCCTATCATGATTGTTGATCACCCTAGGTTGATCAATTGTCATAAATTAGGTCAAACCAAGTCAACTTGGTCATTTTGACAAGTCAACCCCTTAACCATATGAACCCAAACTAGCCAAATTGCAACCTAAGCCAAATCTCTTGAAACCAATGATTCATACCAAATCAAAATCAATATTTGAATATGACTTGACCTTCAATTGAGTCAAACCAAACCCAATTGATCCTTTTGACCCAAGTTGACCCAAATTGACCTAAAAGACCAATTTGGGTCAAATCAAAATATAAACCAAATTGATTGCAACCAATGGCTCAAGTTCATTCCAAATTGATTGTTGAACTTGACCAAAGCCATGATTTCAATTGACCTACTTAGCCAAAGTGACCTATATGTTCAAGTTGGCTTAAATCAAACAAAATTAATTGAAAGCAAAGCCTACAATAATATTTAATTGGTCAACTAAACGAAAACTAACACCTTACCCAAGCCAATTTGGCCAATTTAGTCAAATTGGTCAACTTAACCCATTTGACCCAAATGAATTCAAATGAGTCAAAATCAAATCTAAGCCAAATTAAACCAAGCTATTTAAACTAAAGCATCCCAAATGATCATATGAACTTGACCCAACCCTTGGTTTGACCCAATTTGACCAATTGGTCAACTTGACCCAACCTAACCCAATTTGACCTAAATGAGTCAAATTGAGCCAAAAAATAACCAAATCAACTCCAATTGACTTGAAATTTGGGCTAACCCACTTTTGGCTCATTTCAAATCTGCCTAAATTAAATCCAATGCCAAATGATCATTTTACCCTTTAGGTCAAAGGCATCACTTGAGATAAATCACCCATGTAAGTGGTCATTTCCATTCTTGGCCACTTGGTACTCTCCCAATGGTCCACTAGGCACTGACCTTGAACCCCCAAGGGGTGGTTGGGTCACCATGATCGATGGGAGGTGAGATCACCTCACCCTCCCAATTAGAGCATTTGAAACCCATAGGACCAATGATTCTTCCTTGGCGACCACCTCACACCTTCAACCAACCAAGCGAGCCAACTCACCTCCTCCCCACCCATAACTCCGAGATGGTGGGATGTCCATTAGAAGCCAAACATCCCACCATTTGATCAAGATGAAGGGGTATACACCCTATCATTTCCACTCAAACACACACAAAATCAATCCTCGAGCCCTAGCTACCCAAATGAGCCACTAGAGCCATTCCTAAGCTCTTAAGTTTGTTCCTCGATCAAAATGCCATTTCATCACGAAATAAGACACTCCCATTTTGACCTAACTTCCCCATTTTTCCATCAAACTCAAATTAACTTTGAACACACCTTCCTAGGCCTCGTCGAAAGAATGATATCATCTCAAGCTTCTTGAGCACGGAGGTGGGACTTGATCAAAAGAGCTCCAAATCATAGGTTCATGGCCTTTTGAGAACATCAAATAGGATCCAATTGTTATTCAACTTCATCTCCACTAGATGAAGCTTCCTTAATCGTTCAAGCTTTCAATCTTGATCTCCATCAAGGTATGCTTCCAAAACCAATCCTTAAGAAAAATTGGGTTGGAGCTTTTTGAAGAAACTTGCATCTCATGTGATCATGACCATTGGATCTCCTCCGATCGATGTCATGAAGGTGTGGGATCCTTTTGGAGTTGATCCAAGCTCGAGTATGCTTGGATAAAGTGAGCAATGGAGAGCGGACTCCATTCTTCTCACTCACTTGACGTTAGATCATGCACCATCCATTCCGTGATCAATGACGATCGTGATTAGATCCACTAGATCAATCGATTTAATCTATTAAGCTATGGGATTAATCATAGCCATCGATCTTAGATCGGACGGTGAGAAAGCATCATGCGCCACAATGGCGAGTATAAGTTTTAAGTAGCCAATCTTGCACATGTGGAAAGCCGCATCGGCGTTAATGTGTTGCCAAAGATTAGGCTTTAGTTAGGCTTATTTAATCATTTTTAATGGCTAAAACTTTTAAAAATCATAGATAAATCAAAAATGCAAATAAATACTCATTTTAATGGTATTTGAGAGGAGAATTAATTAAAAATGATCTTAACTAATTTTGAATAGTAATTATAATTTAATTACAAAATTAATTAGCTTAATTACTCCTTAATTACTTGAGCAATTAATCCCAAATTTTGTGGGTTAATTTAATGGGATGATCTCTTTCTCTCATGATTTTCTTGATATTTATTGCTCACTTAATTAGAAAAATTGACTAATTAAACCTTAACAACTCTTTTAAGTTAATTAATGATTAATTAATTCCATGAATATTAATAAATTGGTTAATTAAGTTTATTAATCATTATTCAAGTGAACTAAGGAATAGGGTTGGGACCCCTTTCTAAGTTCATTTCACTCTTTTAAAATGAAATTAATTAAAATTTAACTAATTAATTAAATCACTTAATTAAATGAAATCATAATCACATCAGACCTTAATTAATTAAATCATGGGTACATCTTTAGGTGTTTAAAACTAAAAGAGTTCAATGAAATTATGGTTAGTCCACATGTGTGAAAATACCATAAGAGTAATTAATTAAGTCCCTTTAATTAACTATTAATCATGAGCCAATTGCATTAGGCCCCTTTTTTATTTAGGATCATTGCAGTTTATTTTCTATGCATATCATGTTGGCTCATAAAATAAACTAAAATAAATAAAAATAACCTAAATAAATGTAAACCTCACTTTACTTAATAAAAAATATAAATAAATAAATAAAAATAAATAAATAAAAAAATAAACTAAACCTAAACCCTAAAACTTAAACCCTAAACCTATAACCCTAAACCTAAACCCTAAACCTAAAACCCTAACCCTAAACCATAAACTAAACCTAAAACTAAAACTCTAAAAAAACCTTCAATCATTAAATCTGCCTAAACACTAAACCCTAAACTAACCTAAACTCAAACCTAAGCTTAACCCTAACCCAAAACCCAAAATGTAAACCTAAACCCTAAAACCCTAACCTAAACCATAAACTAAAAAAACCCACTTCTAAAAACAAACCTAAAGCATAAAATCCTAAATTCCTAAACTAAACTTACCTACCATTGAAAACCTAACTAACTATATGCTAAAGCCAAAACCCGACTAAACCTCTAACTAAATCTAACCTCAAACCCACTCTAAAACCTAAATACAAACCCTCTGCCTCCCTGACCTTAAACCCTAAACCACTCTAAATCCTAAACCTCTCTAAACCTCCTAATACACCAAACCTAAACTAAAATCTAAAAAATAAACCTAAACCTAAAATAAAATAAAACCTAAACTAAAACATAAATCTGGACCTAAAATTAAAATAAAATAAACTAATAAAAAATAATAAAATAAATAAAACTTAAAAACTAAAAAATAAACATAAGAATAAAACCTAAATAAAATAAAACTAAACGTGAAATAAAATAAAATAAAATTAAAAGAAAACTAAAATAAAATAAAATAAAACTAAATAAAACCTAAACATAAAAAAATAAACCTAAAAAAAAAACCTAAACCCCAAACTAAGAAAAAAATACCTAAACCTAAAATAAAAATAAAATAAACCTAATCCTAAACTAAGATAAACTAAACTAAAATAAATAAATCCCAAACCTAAACCTAAAATAAACTAAACCTAAACTCTACTAAATAAATAAAATAAACTAAAAATAAACCTAAAATAAAAACCTAAACTTAAATGAAATAAAATAAACTCAACTAAAAAAATAAACCTAAACCTAAACCTAAACCTAAAATAAACAAAATAAAAAAAAACCTTAACTAAAATAAAGAAACCTAAAATAAATAAACTAAACTAAATAAAATAAAATAAACATAAATAAAAATAAAATAAAACTAAAGGAAATAATAAATAAACTAAATAATCATAAATCTACCATTTAATTAATTTTAAAATTCCTAAACCCTAAATCCTAAACCCTAAACCCTAAAACTAAACCCTAAACCCTAAAGCCAAAACCCTAAACCCTAAAGCCTAAAACCACAACTCTAAACTAAACTTAAACCAAACCTCCTAAACCCTAAACCCTAAAAGCATTAACCCTAAAACCCTAAACCCTGGTTGAGCTGATTTTTATGAAAGGTGATCTTAAAGAAGTGAGTGAAGAGGTTACAAAATACAAAGTTGGTGTTCCTGCCCATGTTGGTCTTATTGCACCTATTGATGTTGTGGTTCCTCCAGGCAACAATAGTCTGGATCCTTCACAAACTTCTTTCTTCTAGGTTCTCAATATCCCAACTAAGATCAACAAGGGTACTGTTGAATTTATCACCCCGATTAAGCTAATTAAAAAAGTGATGAGGTGGGATCCTCAGAGGCTGTACTCCTCGCTAAGCTGGGAATTAGGCTATTCTCTTATGGCCTTGTCGTCAATCTGTATGATGATGGATGGTGTTGTCCTCACTAAACATGATCTCATCGAGAAGTTTTCGGTAGGCCTTTCAATGATCACTTCTCACTCACAAGCCCTCTCTTATCCCAAACTTGCTGCAGCGCCCCACATGTTCATCAATGCTTACAAGAATGTACTCGCCATCACTATTGCCACTAATTACACATACCCATAGGCCAAGAAGGTTAAGCGGTATTTGAAGGATCTTAGTAAATTTGCTGTGGCTACTGCGCCTGATGCTTATGGTACTCTTGCTGCTGCTGCTCTGGCTACTGTAGTGGAAGAGAAGAAGGAAGAGCATGGTGAGGAATCTATTGATGATATGGGATTCAGCTTATTTGACAAAGCTTTGTTGGCCTTCTATCAAATAAAATTTTATTGTCTCTAGGAGTTAAATTATTTTGTGAAATATTATTTTGAATTATTGAATTAAATTTTATTTTATCTTATTTTATTAGTTGTTAGGATAATATCTTGCATGTTTTGGTAATTTCTTATTTGTTATGAAATCATTTGAGTTTAAAAAAAATCCTTAAACCCCAAACCCCAATCCCTAAACCCAAACCTAATGTAACTAAATAAATTAAAAAATAAACCTAAACCATAAAACCTAATAAACCTAAACCTAAACCAAAACCCTAAATTAAAAAATAAAACATAAAAATAATCCTAAAATAAAAACCTAAAACCTAGACCTAAAAAAAAAACCTAAACCTAAACTTAAAATTAAAAAAAAAACCTAAACTTAAAAAATAAAATAAAAATAAAACTCAACTAAAAAAACTTTAAACATAAACCTAAACCTCACAAAATAAACAAGAAAAACCTAAATTAAAATAAATAAACCTAAAATAGATGAACTAAACTAAATAAAAATAAAAATTAAACATAATTAAGAATAAAAAATAAAATAAACTAAAATAAATAAATAAAATAAACCAAATAAACAAAAGATGAAATTTTGAATCTGAATTTGTTCTCTGTTTAAAAAAAAAGAAAAACCCTAAACCCTAAACCAAAACCTGAACCCCAAACTAAAACTTAAACTCTAAACCCTAAACCCTAAACTCTAAACCATAAAACCCTAAAGCCTAACCCTAAACCCTAAACACTAAACCTAATCCCTAAAACTTATATAAACCCTAAATAAATAAAACTTAAACTAAACCTAAACCCTAAACCCTAAACCCTAAACCCTAAACCTAAATAAACTAAACCCTAAACCTAAACAAACAAAAACCTAAACCCAAAACACTAAACTAAAAATAAACCTAAATAAAACAAAACTAAACTAAACCCTAAACCTAAACCTAAATTAAACCATAAACTAAACCTTAAAAAATAAACTAAAGCCTAAACCCTACAATAAACCCTAAACTAAAACCCAAACTAAACCCAAAACTAAGCTAAAATAAACTTAAACCTAAGCTAAACTAAAATAAACTAAACCAAATCCAAATAAGCCCACTAAACCCTAAAATAAATAAAAACCTAAAATAAAAAACAAATAAAAAAAATAAACCCAATAAACTACATAAACTAAACTAAATCCTAAACCCTAAATCCTAAAACCTAAATGTTAAACCCTAAACCTAAACCCTAAAATTAAACTAAACCCTAAACCCTAAACCTTAAACTCTAAAAACCAAAACCTAAACTAAATAATACCTAAAAATAAAATAAATAAATAAACCAAAACCTAAGTTAAATAAAAAAATGAAATTAAAAATCCAAAATTAGAACCTAAACCTAAACCTAAATTTAAAATTAAAATAAAATAAAAAATAAAAGTTGAACTAAAATATAATAAATAAATCCATAAACTAAACTAAGCAAATAAAATAAGCCTAAAAAATTCAGAATCTAAATAAAATAAAAACTAAATGTAAAAATAAAGATAAAATAAACCTAAATAAAATAAAAAACAAAATGTAAATAATATCTAAACCTAAAATAATAAACCTAAAACAAAGCTAAAAAATAAATAAAATAATACCAAAACCCTAAACTCAAAAAAAAAAAAACCTAAACCTAAATAAACATAATAAAATAAACCTAAACATAAACTAAAATAAATAAAATCTAAAATATACTAAACCTAAACCCTAAACTAAATAAAATAAAATAAACTAAAGATAGGCAATCCTAAACTAAAAATGAAACCTAAAAATAAACCTAAAATAAAAACTTAAAACCTAAAAGAAAAAATTAAATAAAAACCTATACTTAAACTTAAAATTATAAAATAAAAATTCAACTCAAAAAAAATAAAAATAAAAAAAAACTAAAAATAAACATAAACCTAAACTAAAAAAAAATAAACTAAAATGAAGAACCTAAACCAAAATAAATAAACCTAAAATGGATAAACTTAACTAAATAAAATGAAACTAAATAAAATAAAAATAAAATAAAAAAATAAATAAACTAAATAAAATATAAAACTAAACCCTAAACCCAAAACTAACCCTAAACCTAAAATAAACATACAACCCTAAACCCTAAAGTCTAAACTCTAAAATAAAAAAAAAATGCCCTAACCCTAAACCCAAGCTTAACCCTAAATCTTAACCAGGAGCCAAACCACTGAACCTTAAACCCTAATCTCTTAACTAACACTAAACCTAAACCTGCTTAACCACCCAGGCCTAAACCTAAACCTAAACAAACTCTAAACTCCACCCATGGCTAAACCTAAACCTAAACCTAAACCCTCTCTAATCCTAGACCCCAACTTGCATAAATCCTCCCTAAACCCTAACTACCACACCATAAATAATAAACTAAAATAAAATCTAAAAATAAATAAAAAATAAAATCTAAACCCTAAATAAAGAAAACTAAACATAAAATAAAATAAAATAATCTTAAACTTACACTATAATTAACTAAACTAAAATAAATAAACTTAAAGACCTAAAATAATCTAAACCTCATTAAATAAAATAAAATAAACTAAAAATAAACATAAACCTAAACTAAAAATGAAAGAAATCCTTAAATAAAAACCTAAAAAACATAAATAAAACTAAACTAAAAATAAACATAAACCTAAAACTAGAGCTAAAAAAACTCAAATAAAATACCTAAACTAAAAAAAAACCTAAAATAAATAAACTAAACAAATAATTATAAAAATGAACCTAAATAATAAATGAAAAAAATAAATAAAAAATAAACCTAAACCTACTTGTTTACTCAATTTAAAAAAAAGACCCTCAACCCTAAAACTGACCCTAAACCTTAAACCCTAAATCCTAAACCTAAACCTTAAACTAACACTAAACCCTAAACCTATAACCCTAAACCCTAAATCCTAAACCCTAAACCCAAAAACCATAAACAAACCATCTAACTCTCGGCTGCGCTCCCTCTCTGGCAATTTTGCATTTTCTTGGCCATTTCATTGGCCCTTCTCTGCACTTCTCGACTGGCGCGTGTATCCTCCCAGATGTGACATCCTTGGATTAGAGCAATGGCGAGGCTCGGTCTTTGAATCCGCCATGCTCTCGGCGCTGACACTGCTTCTCCCTCTAGGTTTTATTGATTGCACACTAATGCACCTATTGTAAAATCATTCAAAGATGCTTTATTTGGTAAGATCCCTAGCTCAAATGCTTCAGTTAATCTCATTTTGACATCTTATCGTGGATTGCCGGCAGTAATGTGCTCAGATCAGGATGTTGAGAAACTTGCTAAGCCCTTCAAGTTTGCTTTGGTGGGTAAATTCTCCCTTAGATGCCCGACTCTTGATAATATTCTCTTTCTTTCATAGTTTAAAATTATCGGGTACTTTCTCTATCGGGCTGATCGATCCCCATCACATTCTTATTCAACTCTCAAATGATTTAGATTATTCACGGGTTTTTGCTCGTCGTTCTTACTTTGTGCATAATTGTCAAATGTGGCTATTGAAATGGTTGCCCCTCTTTGATGTCAAAGAGGAATCTCCCATTGTCCCTTTGGCTTGCTTTTCCTAACATGCGAATACATTATGTCACTCATCAAGTTTTGTTTGCTTGTTGGCGCCTTTTGGTAGGCCTCTCCAAATAGACCAAGCAACTAGATCTAGGCCATCTATCTTCATTCTCATTGAGATAGACATCACAAAAAAAATATCCCAAAGAGGTTTGGATTGGCTCCAAAAAATTTGGATATAGTCAAAAAGTCGATTTCAAATATTTTCCTGTCTTTTGCACTCCCTGCAAGATTCACGAGCATGATCACTCAGAATGCTTTGTGCTTCATCCTAATCTCAGAAAAAATTTACCAGAATATGAATACCATTAATGGAAGGGAAAACCAATACTAGCATATGTGCCTAAAGATACTCAAAAAGAACCTCTCCTCCCTACACCTCTTACTAATCTGTCTAGTGGAAAACACTCTGACCTTGGTACTAAAATAGCCATTGAGGGGTGTGAAGATACCAATGGCAATTTACCTAACCTCACCCCTGCTTGTAATAATCTGGTTTCCCATGATAGCTCTTTGCTTCATTTAAATTCTACTGAAAATCTGAATGGTAGCCTTATATTGGACACCCAATTAAACACTATTTGAATGGGAATCATATAATGGACCAAAAAATGATGACCTATGGCTTGAACATATTGAGAAAGATATTTGTATTACGAATGGTGCGACGTTCATCTATTTCCCTTCAGAGTGATAATCAATTGAACCCAATTTCTCACACTCTATACGATATGAAAGAAGGTGAAATCCCCTCTTCTAAAACATTGATAGATTCTTCTACTATTCTAGAACCCAAAAATCAATCCCTTTCTGATGGAGATAATTTGGATTCTGATAGACCCTTTCAAATTGTTAAAAACAAAAAACCCTACAAAGCAAAATTTTCTAATAATAACTTTACTAGAACCACTTGCTCTTCTTTCACCCCACACAAGTAATGTGTCATCATTTCTCTCCTCTCTTTCCTTTCTTTTTTCCTTTTCCCTTTTGGTTGTCCCCTTATGATTAATTTTCTTATTTGAAATATCCAGGGGATGTGGGTCTCTTCCGTCATAATCGTGTTGAGTCTTTGTCGTGTTGATAATATCAAGTTACTTGTTCTTATTGAACCTTTCATTAATTCTTCTAAGATTGCTTTTGTCTAGATCCCTTGGTTTTCATAATTTCTTCTTCAATCTTAATAATAAAATTTGGTGCTTTTGGCACAACTCCATCACCATTTCCATCATTGATGATCTTGACCAATTGGTTAATGTCAAAATCTCCTTAGGTGACTTATCGGCTTTTGGCTCTTTTATCTATGCTTCTTGTAATAGTCGGTAGGAACATCCTTTGGAATCACTTACACCTTTGCTTCCTCGCTAACCTTCCCGGTTGGTTGGAGGTGATTTCAATACTATCATAGCTAGTTGGAAGAAGGGGGAGGATGTTCTCTAACCTTCATTCCATGGAGGACTTCTCAAATATGATCCTTGATTGCATCGACATTGGTTTCACTGGGTCTAACTTCACGTAACTCTAGACTTTGGCGTCTTGATAGGACCCTCTTTAATTCTCTTTGGATCAATGTGGCTACTACCATTGTTGAGCATTTGAGCGAACTTTTTGACCATGCTCCTCTTTTGATTTCCTTCAAAATCCCCTACCCCGTCTACTCCCTCTCCTTTCAGATTTCAAAATATGTGGACCCAACATAGTGACTTCACCAATGTCGCTCTCACTAATTGGATGGCCCTTATTTTCCCGGATAATTCTGTTAAAGGTATGACTCATCTTTGGCTTAAGCTCAAAAGACTTAAACAAAATCTCAATTGGTGGAACAAACACATTTTTAAAAACTTTTTCATAAATCTTAAAGCTATGGAACAAGAGGTTTGTTCTCTTGAAGAGGCTGTCTCAATCCCAGTAAACTTGAGGAGTTGAACATTGCCAAGAATAACTTGGTTAATTATCAAAACATGGAAGAAACCTATTGGCATCAAAAAAGCGCAAACATATTATTGATGGCGGCAAAACACGTATTTTCATGCCATTTGTAATAAATGGAAAGCCTTAAACTCGATTAAGAAAATTAAGAACTCTAATGGTGAATGGATAACCGATAATAATGATATTAAGGATTCATCATACATCATTTCCAAACTTTATTAAATTCTAAATCCGTTGGGAACTTTATCAAACACCCATCTTATCCTTCTATGATTAAGTGAGGATAATCATTTTACTATGTGTCCTTAGAGGAGATTAGTAATACTCTTAAGAACATGAACACGACTAATTCTTTGTATATCGACCCACTTCTTTTAGCATTGTTGGACATTTTTAAAATGACTTAGTTGATCTTGTTGATTTCTTTGATGGCAATCCTATTCCCAAATACTTTTCAAGCACTTCTATTGTCCTTATTTCCAAAACTATCAATCACGAATCTTGGGGCAATTTTAGGGATTAGTCTTTGCACCTTTTTCAAAAACTCATTACTAAATTAATAAATAATAGGCTTAGCCCTTTGCTTCCTAAAATCATCTCCCAAATCAAACTGGTTTTGTTAAACACGAGCAATATTGGATAATATTCTTTGCTCAAGAGTGGTTCATGACATTGATGTCCCTTCTAGAGGAGGCAACATCTTATTCAAATTGGACATCGCTAAAGCCTTTGACAATCTCTCATGGGATTTTCTCTTTCAAATCCAATTTGTTTGGTTTTTCGATAGTTTTATCGGATTATAAAAGGTGTATCACGAATGTCTGGTTTTCGGTTATCATGAATGGTGAGTCCATAGGTTTCTTTCCTTCTAGCCATGGTTTGAGGCAAGGTGACCCACTATCACCTTCTCTTTTTTATCATCGCTATTGAATACACAAGGAGCCTTAACGATCTTTTGCTAATAATCCTAATATGTCTTTTAAAACTCATGGAGGTTTCCCTATTTCTCTTAGCTTTCGAGATGATTTCATTATCTTCATGCCTCCCATGTTAAAACCATTAAGAACCTCCTAAATGATTTTGGTAAAGTTAGTGGTCTTTTTCTTAATGAAGGAAAATGCAGTTTTATTCCTTCATCTAAGATTCTCCTAATAGACTTAACCAAATATCCGAGAATTACTAATTTTAAGCAAAATCAACTCCCTCTTAATACCTTGGGGCTCCTTTTAAAGGCCAAAAAGATCACACCTTTTGATGATCTAATTCAAAATTTCTAACAAAATTTTGGTTTGGTTTACTCTCTCTTTGGTGGTAGGCTTACCTTGATCAAGAGCACTCTAAATTCCATGCCTATATACCTTCTTCAAACCATTGTGCCTACCAACTCTACCATCAATAGAATTGAGCATCTCTTAAACAAATTTTTTGGGAACCAATACCTCCTCTAAAAGAATGCCGTCATCTTGGTCTAAAAGTTGTGGTACTCTTGAAGAGGGAGGTGCAGGATGTAAATCCATCAAAGAAGTTATCAATGCCTTCCTACAAACTTTGGTGGAATTTTAGGAGCAAAAATAATCTTTGGGAATTTCATGACTTCTAAATATTGCCAAGGTAAACATCCTCTCATTTGTCCCTTTAAATGGTGATTCTCCTGTGGAGAAGACTTTGTTGTCAAATGGGATGTAGAATCCTTAATTTTTTGGGGCATAAACTCTGGCAATTCCTTCTTTTGGCAAGACAATTGGAGTGGTTGTGGATCCATTGATGACTTACTCTACACTCACTCCACTTCAGCTATTAGAGTTAATTCATTCTAGGAAAACCACAAGTGGAACACTAGTAAGATTACTGATTCTATTCCTTCCACTTTCTTAAATATGATTACTAATATTCCTATCACTCCTAACAATCATGATCAGATTATCTTTAAGCTATCTCATAATGGGGATTTCAACCTTAAAAATGTGTGGCTTCACACTAAAGACACTCAGGATTCTTCTATTGTGTTCTCCAAAATTTGGAATAACAATATCCCCTCTTCTTACTCTGTTCTAACTTGGCGTATCCTAAAAAACTATATTCCTATTGACTCTTTGTTGTGGGAAGGGTTTTATTTACCCTCTAAATGTCAATGTTGTTCTCATATTGAGAATGTTAACCATGTTTTTGTTAATGGGGCTATTGCCTCAAAATTTAGATTTGGTATGATGATCTATTCAACATTGTCAATTTTAATTGTTCTTTTACTTTATATCAACTTCTTGAAGTTTACTTTGACAATGCAATTAAAGGTCATATTAAAATCATAATCATCGTTACTCTTATTTGGTTCATATGGATGGACCAAAATGAAGCTAAACATCGTGGGATTTGTATGAATCACATGAGGATTATTGCTAGAACTAAAAACAAAATTTGTGACTTATTTAAAGCCAATTTAATTCATCACAAACATTTTAAAAATGTATAACGGGCCTCAACCTTCTCCAACCTTACTATCGAAATGATAGAATGGTTTTTGGAAAAATGTCTTGATCATATTATTAAAATTAATCGGCTCTGTCTCATAATGGCTTTGGTTGTGAGGCATTTTGGGATTCTAAGGGTATAGTCCTATGTGCATTTGCTTATCCCCTTATTTCCAGCATTGTCCCTTATACTGAGCTTATGGCAGTCCACAAAGCTCTAGAAATTTGTCTTCAAAGCGGTTGGCTCAATATTTGGATAGAGGTGGATGCTCTTCTACTGATTGACCTTTTGACTTCTACCAATATGAGCAACACTTATTTGTACTACCTCCTCAAGCAAACTAGGGCTCTTCTCTCTCAATTGAATTTTACCATCACTCATGTTTGGCGTGAAGGTACGTCTTGATTACCTTGCAAATCAGGTGAGATTACGATCATCTTCTTTGATCAATTTACATTATCCAAATACTTGTGGTCAGTTAACTTGGACAATTGGGCTTCCTTACCTTAGAATCTAATTCTCCTCTTCTCCCTTTTTTCTGTTTTCTATTTCCTTGTGTTCTTTATGGATACTCCTCATAGATATCATTGTTGTCTTGTGCTCTTTGCCATGACTTTCTTTACCCCTTCTCCTTTAGTTGGAAGATTTCTATTTTGGCATTTACAATATTATGGGGATGTTGAACTATATGCACATCAATCTCTCTTGAATTAGAACCCAGTTGAGCCTTGTGTTACATTACTAGTTTTGAATCCCACTTGGGAATTTAATTTCATTGATACATTCATTTCTAAACCGAGAATTAACCATTCGAAGGAAGTTATCTGTTTGATGACTTAGATTTTAGTACTAACTTCTTTAACAGTTTTTTCTCACAATATGGCTTGGAGCATTGCTACTACCTATGTTGCTTCTAGCAGCGGATTAGTGTGCATTATCTTGTTGCAATTTTTATTTTGATGATTATAGTATTTCTTTGGTGATGCTTACATTCCTTGGGACTCTTTCCTCCTTAAAGGCCTAATTCATAAAGGTTTCAACACTTATCTTTGAAAGGATTTTGGTTGTTGGCTTGAACTTCTTCTATAAATTGCTTATATAATGCCTAACCTCGATGCTTTCGCAAGGGAAGAAATTGTAATACCCTGGTCTCTTTTAATGGTTATTTTGTTCCGATATCCTTATCTGGAATGGATTGGGTTTAATTACTTTTGGGTTTTGGAGGTTTCTTTGCCATGGTTGTTTGTTGATTTGGTTTTTTAATCCCTTTGGGTTCGACTCGCAGATTTTTTCTGCTGCTGCTTCTCCCAGTTTTCCTCCTGCTATTTTTTGCCATCTTGCCTGCTACTGTCTTAGCAAGTTCT
This sequence comes from Cymbidium sinense, assembly GCA_021442155.1. Classification (NCBI taxonomy): domain Eukaryota; kingdom Viridiplantae; phylum Streptophyta; class Magnoliopsida; order Asparagales; family Orchidaceae; genus Cymbidium; species Cymbidium sinense. Next base: position 56,863,510 of record CM038218.1, on the reverse strand, counting down.
GGTTTTGGACCTTTATTGTCTTAAAATTCTTGCTTGGTAATGATGTCTCTACTTGGAATCATCTTCTTATTTTATATTCTAGTGGCTTACAATGTTGCATTAGTTGCTCTGATGGGAGTGACTTTCGATTGCGATTATTTTGGGTTCTTTCATTTTAGTGAATCATATTTATCATTGTTTATATTATAATCGCATCTATTGGGTTTTGTCTTTGTTACCTTCTTGGAGTGTCATTTACGTTTGAGAGGTACTATAGTTTGATGTTACTGTTTTTTTAAGACTTTGGATTTTTTTTGGTTTATCGATTGTATCTCACTCGTCTTAACATGCTATAATATCCCTTTTAGTGTTGCTAGTATTGTGCATCACTTGCGCTAATCAATTGTTCTACTTGATCTTAACCTATGGTTTGTATACTCTCAATGATTGTTCAAGCCATGGGGTATTTCTGCAAGGATTGTGGGCTGAATTGGGATATTGTTACTGCTGTTATGAATGTTCCTTATGTGGTAGCTTTTCTGATTTTCACTGATCGGATTTGTCTCTGTTGGGGTGCTGACATTATCTTTTATCTCTTAATCTGCTGTTGTACTTTAATCTGCTATAATTTTTGTGGTAACTTAGGCTTTTCGATTTACCTTTCAGCGGTTTCTTAATCCACGAACATGAGGTTGCTTTGTTTGGCTTGGTTCCAGATGCTTCACTTCATTTGTTATGGTCCCCTTCATCGCCTTTGATCCTATTAATGGGATTGCAATGTTGGCTCCATCACATTTGCTTCGTATTCTCTTGATATGGATGATATTGTCGATTAGGTGTGTTTGTAATCCACTCAATCGGACCTTACAACTGGGTACTATCTCCAACAAGTTTGTTGGCTATGATGGTTGTGATGTTTTCTCCATTTTGGTTTGGTAGTAGCTCTTGTGAAGTAACCCTTCTCCAAGTTTGGATGCACACTTTGCATCCCTGGTGTAATGAGCCGAGCCTTCTATCTTTTCTCTTTTAAATTTTGAATTGCATTTTCGGTCATATACTTAATTTTGTCAGTCTAAATTGTTGCAGGACCTCCTTCCTTTTTCTCTTAGTTTGCACCACAGTGGCAGTCATTCTCAAGTCCTGCAGTATTGGTCACAATTTGCTTTTGGTTTATTATCTAATCTAAGCTGTATCTTTTGATTGTTTTAAAGTGTTCTATTGCTTTTCTGTACTTAGAGGATTTACTCCTTAGTGAATGTAGCTCTTTGAATAGTAGATCTGGAGTTTATCCCCTTTAAGGACCTTGTAACCCTATTTTTGTGGTAATAAATTACCCCTCATTGGGCTTCCCTAAAAAAAAAAAAATCATAAACTCTAAACCCTAAACCCTAAAAACCAAAACCCTAAACATTAAACCCTAAGCCCTAAACCTAAACCCTAAATCCTAAACCCTAAACCCTAAAATCCTAAATTGTAAACCCTAAACTTAAATAAACCAAACCTACAACCCTAAATCTAAAACCTAAATACCTAAACCTAAACTAAATAAAACCTAAAATAAATAAAAAAAAACCTAAACCTAAATTAAATAAATCAAATAAAATAAAATAAATACCTAAATCCTTTCATAAACCTAAAATAAAATAAAATAAAAATAAAAAGAAAATATATAATAAATAAAACCTAAACTAAAAATAAAATAAGCCTAAAATTTAAACCTAAAGAAAATAAAACTAATTATAAAATAAAATAAAATAAAATAAAATAAAATGAAATGAAAACTAAGACTAAAAAATAAACCAATTCATAAAACCTAAAAATAAGTAAAAATTAAAATCTAAGCCTTAAACGAAAAAAAACCTAAACCTGAAATAAACAAAGTAAAATAAACCTAAACTTAAACTATAAAAAACTAAACTAAAATAATTAAAATATAAATTTAAAGTTAAAATAAACTACACCTAAACCTAAACTAAATAAAATAAAATAAACTAAAAATAAACATAAACCTAAAGTGTAAATAAAAACCTAAAACCTAAACTAAAAAAATAAAATAAAAATAAACCTAAAAATAAAATAAAAATAAAACCTAAACCTAAAAAATAAAATAAAAATAAAACCTAAACCTAAAATAAAAACCAAAACTAAAATGAATAAATTAAACTAAAGAAAAATAAAAAATAAACCAAAATATAAATAAAATAAACTAAATAAACTAAATATACTAAACATACTAGTTTATTTAATTTAAAAAACTACCCTAAACCTAAACCCTAAACTAACCCTAAACCCAAAAAAAACCCAAACCCTAAACCTAAAAAAAAAAAAAATTTAAAATAAATGATGACTAAACCCTAAACCACTAACCCTAAACCAACCCCTCAAGCTAAACCCTAAACCCTAGAATCTAAAACCTGACCCTAAACCTAAACCTTGAACCCTAAACCATGACCTAAACTAAACCTAAACCCTAAACCTAAACCCTAAACCCAAACCTAAAACCTACAACCATAAACCCTACAAAAAACCTTAACTTTCCAAAATAAACCTAAATTTATAATAAAAAACCTTAACTAAATAAAAAAAATTAAAACCTAAATCTAATTGCTTTCTTAAATAATAATAAAAAATTAAAATAAAATTAAAATAAAATAAAATAAAAACTTAAACTAAACTACAAAATAAAATAAACCTAAAAACTTGATAAAATAAACTAAATGTAAAATAAAAAATAAAATAAACCTAATATATATAAAATAAAACTAAATAAAACCTAAATTAAAAAAATAAACCTATAAATAAAACCTAAAAAAAATAAAACATAAAATATAAACTAAAATATATCACATAAAATAATATAAACATTAACCTAAACTAAAATATAATTAAAACCAAAACCAAAACTTAAAATAAACTAAACCCAACCCTAAACTAAATAAAATAAAATAAACTAAAATTAACTTAAACCTAAACTAAAAATAAAACCTAAAATAAAGCTAAAATAAAACCTAAAACCTAAACCTAAAAATAAAATAAAACCTTAAAACCTAAACCTAAAATTAAAATAAAACCTAAACCTAAAAATAACTTAAAAATAAAACTAAACTAAAACATAAACATAAATATAAACATAAACTTAAATTTAAAAATAAACTAAAATAAACCTAAACTAAAATAAATAAACTAAAATAAATAAAACTAAATAAAATAAAAAATAATAAAAGAATAAAATAAAATAAAAATAAAATGAACTAAAATAAATAAATAAAACTAAATAGACCTAAACCTACCAGTTTACTTTATCTAAAAAAAAATCCAAAACCTTAAACCAAACCCTAAACCCTAAATACTACCCTAAACCCTAAACCCTAAACCCTAAAACTAACCACAACCCTAAACCATAAACCTATAACCCTAAACCCTAAACACTAAAAAACCCTAAACCCTAAATAAAAACAATAAATAAATAAATAAATAAATAAAATCCTAAGACTAAACCCTAAACCCTAAAACTAACCCAAAACCCTAAACACTGAAAACCTAAAAACCTAAACCTAAATTAAATAAAACATAAAATAAAATAAATTAAAAAATCCAAAAATAAATAAAATAAAAATTTAAACTAAAACCTAAGCCAAAATCTAAAAATAAAATGAATTAAAAAAATTAAAGTTAAACTAAAATAAAATAAATAAAAACCTAAACTAAACTAAAAAAATAAATTAAACCTAAGAATTAAAACTTAAATAAAATAAAAACTAAATGTAAAATGAAAATAATAAAACCTAAAATATAAATAAAATCAAAACTAAAAAAAAACCTAAACATAAAAAATAAACCTAAAATTAAAAAATAAATCCAAAAACTAATAAAAACTAAACATAAAATAAAAAATAAAATAAATAGAATAATATAAAGCTAAACCTAAACTAAAATAAATTAAATTAAGATAAATAAAACCTAAACCTAATCCAAATAAACTAAACCTAAACCTAAACCTAAAGTAAATAAAATAAAATAAACTAAAAATAAACCTAAACCTAAACTAAAAATAAACCTAAAATAAAACCTAAAACTTAAACCTAAAAGTTAAATAAAAGCCTAAACCTAAACCTAAAAATAAAAATAATACCTAAACCTAAAAATAAAATAAAACTCAACTAAAAAACAAAACATAAACCTAAACCTAAACCTAAAAATAAACTAAAATAAAAATAAACTAAAATAAATAAGCCTAAAATAAATAAACTAAACTAAATAGAAAAACATAAATAATAATAAAAAATAATATAAACTAACCTTAACCTACCAGTTTACTTAATTTTTTTTTAAAAAAACCCCTAATCCCTATATCCTAAATCGTAAACCCTAAACCTTAAACCCTAAATCCCAAACCTACAACACCAAACCTACAATCTGAAACCATAAATTACAAACCCTAAAGCCTATAAATTCCAAAACCCAAAATTTTAAACCTTAAACCTTAAACCCTAAAGCCCTAAACCCTAAACCCTAAAACCCTAAAATCATAAACCATAATAAACCCTAAATCCTAAACCCTGGTTGAGCTAATTTTTATGAAAGGTGATCTTAAAGAAGTCAGTGAAGAGGTTACGAAGTACAAATTTGGTGGTGCTGCCCGTGTTGGTCTTATTGGGCCTATCGATGTTGTGGTTCCTCCAGGCAACATTGGTCTGGATCCTTTACAGACTTCTTTTTTCCAGGCTCTCAACATCCCAATAAAGATAAACAAGGGTACTGTTGAAATTATCACCCCGGTTATGATTAAAAAAAAAGGCGATAAGTAGGATCCTCAAATCTAGTTAGAGCATTAGGCCATTCTCTTATGGCCTTGTGGTTCAGTCTATGTTTAATGATGGCTCAATGTTCAGTCCTAAGGTGCTTGACCTCAGTGAAGATGATCTCATCGAGAAGTTTTTGACAGTCCTTTCAATGTTCACTTCTCTCTCACTAGCCCTCTCTTATCCCACCCTTGTTGTAGTGCCCCACATGTTCATCAATGCTTACAAGAATGTCCTCACCGTCGTGATTGCCACTGATTACACATATGTGCAGGCGATGAAGTTTAAGGAGTATTTGAAGGATCTTAGTAAATTTACTATGGATCTTACGCCCTTCTTCTTCTACTGTATGGTGGAAGAGAAGAAGGAAAGCCTATTGGAATTTGATGATGATATGGGTTTTAGCTTATTCGATTAAGCTTTGTTGGACTTCTATAAAATCAAATTTTATAGACTCTGAGAGTTAAATCATTTTGTGAAATATTATTTTGTAAATTTTTAAATTGCATTTTATTTTATTCTATTTTATTAGTTGATAGAGGATAATTTCTTGATTGATTTGGTAATTTCTTATTTGTTATGAAATCATTTGGGTTTTTTATAAAACCCTAAACCTAAACCCTAAACCCTAAACCATAACCACAAACCCTAAACCTAAACCCTAAACCCCAAACCTAAACCTAAGCCTAAAGTTACTAAATAAATTAAAAAAATAAATGTAAACCCTAAAACCTAATAAACCTAAACCTAAACCTAAACCCTAAAAATGGGCAAAACCTTGATGGCAAGAACATCACCATCAACCAGGCTCAGTCTAGATCTGGTGGTGGAGACAAGGTGGAGGCGGCAGTTATCATTATGGTGGTGGGGGATCTGGAGGTGCTGGTGGATATGGAGGTGGTGGTCGGAGCAGTGGTGGTTATGGACGTTGGAGGAGCAACGGAGGTTACAGCCGTGGTGGTGCTGGAGGGAGAGATTGAGGATACGATGGTGGATCCCGCTACTTGAGAAACAGGGGTGGTTTTGATGGGAACTGGAGAAATTGAAGAACATCCTATCCATTCTGCTACTTATGGAACTGTGTCTTCATAGTAGAGATGGTTGAAGTTATCTAGGGTTTTTGATTTTCTCTATGCGTGCTCATTTTTGATCTATGTCATTGCTTATGTCTTAAAGAACTCAGTGTGTTACTTGGTTGATGAAATTGAAAAGAAGAAATATTGAATATGAATTTGTTCTCTATTAAAAAAAATCCAAAAACCTTAAACCCTAAACTAAAACTTGAACCCTAAACTTAAAACCTAAACCCTAAATCCTAAAGCCTAAAAAAATAATAATAAAAAATCCTTAACCCTAAACCCTAAACCTACAATCCTATAACCTAAACCTAACCCTAAAACCCTAAACCCCAAACCCTAAACCCTAAACCCTAAACCTTAAACTCCAAACCTAAACCCCAAACCCTAAACCTAAAACCTAAAACCTAAACCTAAACTAAATAAACCTAAAAATAAAATAACTAAAATCCTAAACCTAAATAAAATAAAAAATAAAATAAAATAAAACCAAAAAGATAAACCTAGACCTAAACATAAAATAAAATAAAAAATAAAATAAACTAAAATAAATTAAGAAACCTAAAGAAAATAAATAAAATAAAATAAACTAAGCATAAAATACCTAAAATAAAAAAATAAACCTAAAAATAAAATAAACCTAAAATAAAATAAAATAAAACTAAATGACAACCTAAACCTAAAAACAAACCTAAAATAAATAAATAAATAAAATAAAACCCTAAACTAAAAAAAACTAAACCTAAAGTAAAAATAAATTAAACAAAATAAATTAAACTTAAAACTAAACTAAAATAAACTAAACTAAAATAAATAAAACCTAAACCTAAACCTAAAATAAATGAAACCAAAACCTAAACCAAAACTAAATAAAATAAAATAAACTAAAAATAAACCAAAACCTAAACTAAAAAAATAAAACCTAAAAATAACCTAAAATAAAAACCTAAAACCTTAACCTAAAAAAATAAAATAAAAACTTAATCCTAAACCTAAAAATAGGAAATAAATCTTAAACCTAAAAAAAAACTCAACTATAACCTAAACCCAAATCTAAAAAATAAATTAAAATAATAATCTTAAATAATAAATAAATAAACCAAAAATAAATAAACAAAATTAAATAAAAAATAAACCCAAGTAAAAATAAAATATAAAATAAATTAAAGAAATAAAAAAATAAACTAAATAAACTAAAACTGTCGGCTTTGCTTAATTTAAAGAAACCTAAACCCTAAAACCTTAAACCCTAAAATAAAATAAAAATAAAAAATATAAAATAAAAA